>CAUYPK010142010.1:0-14092 GCA_963574355.1 Loris lydekkerianus | reverse complement strand
AGATTTTATTCTTTTCCCCCTTCCCCCCCCCCGTTAGGTTAGCCAAAGGTTTATCTATTTTATTGTCCTTTTGAAAAAAAAAAAAAAAAAAAAAAAAAAAAAAAAATTTTTTTTTTTTGTTTTGTGTAAGTTTTTTTTTTTATTTTTTTTATTCAACCGTAAAAAAAAATATAAACACATTTGGCTACCCTACCGGGGGGGGGGGAAGGGGGAAAAGAATAAAATCTCTAATCTCATCAATCAGAAATGACAAAGACAAAATAACAGACTCCTCAGAAATTCAAAAAATACTTAACGATATTAGAAGAAACTCTATTCTCAGATATATGAAAATCTGAAGAAAATAGACCAATACTTGGAAGCATGTCACCTTCCAAGACTTAGCCACAATCAAGTGGAAATGTTGAACAGGCCTATATCAAGCTCTGTGATAGCATCAACTATTCAAAATCTCCCCGAAAAGAAAACTCTGGGACCAGATGGCTTTACATCTGAATTCTACCAAACCTTTAAAGAGGAACTAGTACCTAAATTACTTAACCTTTTCAAAAACATAGAAAAAGAAGGAATACTACCCAACACATTCTATAAAGCAAACATTACCTTGATCTCCAAACCTGGAAAAGACCCAACAAGAAAAGAAAATTATAGACTAATATCCCCAATGAATTGATGCAAAAATGTTCAATAAGATCCTAACAAACAGAATCCAGCAACACATCAAACAAAGTATACATCATGACCAAGTGGGTTTATCCTAGGTTCTCAAGGCTGGTTCAATATCCAGGTTCAATATCCATAAATCTATAAATATAATTCATTACATAAACAAAGTAAAAATCAAAGACCATATAATTCTCTCAATTGATTCAGGAAAAGCCTTTGATAATATGCAGCATTCTCTCATAATCAGAACACTTAAGAAAATAGGTATGTAAGGGACATTTCTTAAACTGATAGAAGCCATCTATAGCAAACCCACAGCTAATATCATATTGAATGGAGTTAAATTGAAATCATTTCCTCACATCAGGAAACAGGCAAGGTAGCCCATTGTCTCCACTGCTTTTTCACATTGCAATGGAAGTCCTAGCCATTGAAATCAGGCAAGAAAAGGCAATCAAGTATATCCATATAGTGTCAGAGGAGATAAAACTTTCACTCTTCACAGATGGTATGATTGTATATCTGGAAAACCCCAGGAATTTGGCTATAAAACTCTTAGAAGTGATAAAGGAATATAGCAACATCTCAGGTTACAAAATCAATACTCACAAATCTGTAGCCTTTGTATATACCAACAATATTCAAGCTGAAAAAACAGTCAAGGACTCTATTCCTTTTACAGTAGTGCCAAAGAAGATGAAGTATTTGAGACTTTACCTAACAAAGGAAGTGAAAAATCTTTATAAAGAGAGCTATGAAACTCTAAGAAAATAAATAGCTAAAGATGTTAACAAATGGAAAAACATACCATGCTCATGTCTGGAAAGAATCAACATTGTTAAAATGTCCATACTAAGCAAAGCTATATACCATTTTTAATGCAATCCCTATTAACGCACCATTGTCATACTTTAACAACCTCAAAAAAAATACTACTTCATTTTATATGGAATCAGAAAAAAACCTCGAATAGCCAAGACATTACTTAGAAATAAAAACAAATCAGGAGGAATCACGCTACCAGACCTCAGATTCTACTATAAATTGATAGTGATCAAAACAGCATGGTACTGGCACAAAAACAGAGACGTAGATGCATGGAACAGAATAAAGAATCAAGAGATCAACCCAGCTACTGACCATCATTTGATCTTTGATAAGCCAATTAAGAACATTCAGATGGGAAAAGATTCCCTATTTAACAAATGGTGCTGGGTGAACTGGTTGGCGACCTGTAGAAGACCCACACCATTTGCCATCAACTAAGATAGACTTTGACTGGATTAAAGATTTAAACTTAAGACATGGAACTATAAAAATACTAGAAGAAAGTGCAGGCAAAACACTTGAAGAAATCAGCTTGGGAGAATATTTTATGAGGAGTACTCCCCGGGCTATTAAAGCAACACCAAAAATACATTACTGGGATCTGATCAACCTAAAAAGCTTCTGCACAGCCAAGAATACAATAAGTAAAGCAAGCAGACAGCTCTCAGAATGGGAGAAGATATTTGCAGGTTATGTCTCTGACAAAGGTTTAATAACCATAATCCACAGAGAACACAAATGTATTAGCAAGAAAAGAATAAGTGATCCCATCTCAGGGTGGGCAAGGGATTTGAAGAGAAACTTCTCTGAAGAAGACAGGCGCATGGCCTACAAACACATGAAAACATGCTCATCATCCTTAATCACCAGAGAAATGCAAATCCAAACCACTTTGAGATGTTATCTAACTCCAGCAAGATTAGATAAATCTAATCTAATCTAAAATCACAAACTCCTCAGGGTGTTGGCATTGATGTGGAGAAAAGGGAACACTTCTGCACTGCTGGTGGGAATGCAAACTAATACGATCCTTTTGGAAAGATGTTTGGAGAACACTTAGGGATCTAAAAATAAACCTACCATTTGATTCTTCAATTCCTCCATTAAGTATATATCCAGGGGACCAAAAATCACTTTATAATAAAGATATTTGCACCAGAATGTTTATTGCAGCCCAATTCATAATTGCTAAATCATGGAAGAAGCCCAAGTGCACAGTGACCCATGAGTGGATTAATAAATTGTGGTATATGTACACCATGGAATATTATGAAGCCTTAAAAAAGATGGAGAGTTTACCTCTTTCATGTTTACATGGATAGAACTGGAACTTATTCTTCTTGGCGAAGTATCTCAAGAATGGAAGAAAAAGTATCCAAGGTACTCAGCCCTACTATGAAGCTAATTTATAAGCACCCACTTCTCCATATCAAAGCTATAACCCAACTATAGCCCAAGATGAAGGGGAAAGAGGAGAGGTATGGGAGGGTTTGGGGGAAGATAGGTGGAGGGAGGGTAATTGGTGAGACCACACCTACAGTGCATTTTACAAGGGTACATGTTAAATCTACTAAGAGTAGAATATAAATATCTTAACACAATAACTAAGTAAATGTGTTGAAGGTTATGTTAACAAGTTTGATGAAAATATTTCAAATTATATATAAAACCAGCACATTGTACCCCATAATTGCATTAATGTACACAGGTATAATTTAATAAAAAATAAAAAAAGAGATGGGGGCTGGAGATACTCTGTAGTTGTAGAGGAGACCTGATCCTGTCTTCCTTACTTATTTTCACTCTATCAGGGCCTGCTCACTTCTTCAGGTTTCAGTTCCCAAGGGATTTGGATTCTGACTCTCTCACCAGGTTTCTTAGGTGGCACATCAAACAGTGCCTCTGACAACAAAGTTGGGCATTCCAGGGGGTGCAGGGGCCATTCAGTTCATCTGAAGGATGGTTGCCTGAACTCAGCAGGCGTGCCAGAGCTGGCCATGCACTACCATCCTGTGGATTGTTCCTCTTGTGCAGCATTCCCACAATGGCAGTGCCATACTAGTAGGTAAGCTGGTGGGAGATCCACCCTGCCAGGTATTCAATCCTAGCCACCAGACACTGTTTAAATTTATTTACTTGCTTAAGCCCTCTAGGCAGCTCCAGTTAGCAGCTCAGTCCAAAATAAAAAAACAACAACAACTGCAGAATAGCCCTTTCCTGTCCCTAGTCCTCCAAAGGAGGGCTAGCCAGTCAGCCTTTGCCTATACCAGGCACTTGCCTTCTGTGCTCTTCTTCTTCAGCTCTGGATCTCCTGATTGACTCCTAGAGCATCCTACTGCTTCACTGTGCCCCCCCAGAGTGATTTTTCTTGCTAGATTCTCCCAGCTATAGGTGGCTGGAGTCCTTTCTCTCCAACTTACCACAAGTGGCTAGTAAGGAGATGTCTCTAGTCTGCCAGGTTGCTACAATCTCGCATGCTGAACTTTTAGACAGCAATGGCTCACTTCTCATCTGTTACTTAGCTGTGTGCCTGGGTAAGTTACTTCCTTATCTATGGAATTGTGATATAGTATAAATTTTGTAAGAATAAAATACATCAGCAACAAGAATGCCAGTACCTGACAAGTAGTAAGTATTGAATATATTTTATGTTTCTAATGCAAGTTATCTACAAAGAGGCTAGGTATAAAGGAGGAGGAAAGTAGGAAATTAAGGAGGGTTGGGCAGCTTATTCAGGGTGAGGTGCTCATGAACTAGACTGTTAATTTCAAGAGTTTTAATATATCAAACTGTCTCCCTGTCATCTGAGGTAAAACATTGTGACAAAAGCATTTATTTTCTTCCCAGCTCCTCCATTTTGATGACAACCATAGATCTCAACTCATTAGTTTATGCAGCATCACTAATTCTTAGAAAAGGATGAATTCCATTGAGGCTAATGAGGTGACACACAATGAATGAGGCTGACATACAGGAGGCTCAACTGCTTGTTTGCAGCTCTGTGTGTCTCTTGCAACTCCAGATAAAGCTGCTGCTTGTTGGTCAAATGGCCTTGATCCTACAGAGTATCAGAATATATCCTTTATAAATTAGGAATTATCTTCATAAGAGATAATGGTGGCAATCATATTTGACTCACATTTGGCCAGACTTGGGTGGCTCTTCTTAAACTTCCATAGCCCAAAGTGTTGATGACAGTGGCAAATACTCCCCAAGATGCTTGGCTGACAAGAGATCAACATGAAAGTATTACAATATGGTTCCCTATCCAGGAGTTCCTAGGTTATAGACTGAAATTGAAAATTAGTTGAATGCTCTTGAACAAGATGGGTGAGGAAATGAGAAGTATGCAGAACAACGCTTTCAGGGAGGCAGAAAGATCAAATTGGGGCCAGTCTTCAGGCCAGGCTACTTGTTTGTTTTGCCACTGAGATGAACTTGGGCAGAGGCCTAAATGAAGTGGTGCGTTATGAGACCTAGAGGAATCACAATAGGGAATGCTGTTGGCTCCCAAATGTATCCAGAATCCAGACACTTCTCTCATCTCTATGGCAAACTCTCTGGACCAAGTTACCATTAATAATACCTCATTGTGGGTCACCTAATGGCCTCTTGACTAATATCCCTGGTTTTTTCTCCCTATTTCTGTCTCACACAGTCTATTCTTAACTCAGCAGCCAAGGTACATCTTTAAAACTTATATCATCTAATGTTATTTTGGTGCTGAAAATCCTGAATGCTTCATTTCATTTAACAACAAATTCTCACAGGACTACAGGGGCTAACATGGGCTATACTTGTTTCCTGTGGATCTGTGAACAGGATGAAAACTCTGTACGATATAGGGATAGACACATTTCTCCCATTGTCATCCTAAACCCTGGAGGAGAAGAGGCTTCTGTTGTTTCCATTTCAAGTTTTCTGAGACTATTACTAACTTTGGACAGATCAGAGGAGCTGAATACACTGGAGAAAGTATTAAAAATTTAGGACTGAGAGGGATTCCTAGCTCACAATCTTGCTTCTGAAAAACAACAAGAGAATTTGGTAAATGGCAAAGGGTCAACGATGGTGTATTAGTCAGGGTAGCTAAAATACACAGCCTCCAACTTTAATATTATAATAATAAAAGCTTATTTGGGGCTTATGCAAAATCCAGGGGTTGGGAGTGTTCATTCTACTAGTTTTGATCTTGGCTAGGACTCAGAGATTCTCCCCATTTGGTGGTCTAAAAAGAGAAGAAAAACATAAAAAAATCTACAGAATACTTTGGAACTTGGCCTGGAAGTGGTGTATATCACTGTTTACCTACATTATGCATATCCATAGCTGATTATAATCTTTTCTAGATACAAAGGGGCAGGATAATGTTGTTTGCCTGTGCACTCAAAAAGAGGAAGGTTTGGTGAACATCTGGTCATATTGTGCCATACCTGGGAAAACTGGATCCTGGAACATGAGCTGGTCTAAATGTTGAGAATTCTAGGTAAAGAAAACGACATAATAGGATATGGTCCACTATAGACACCAGACATGGCTTTGAAGATTTGAGAGGTCTTTTTGTGACTTGAGTCGAGTATTAGTAGGGAAATACTGAAGTTAACAGCTGAGAAAAAGACAGGTGTCAGACCAACTGGAGCCTCCTATGTCATGCTAAGTTGCTTGGGTTTTGACCTATAGCAAAGAGAAGAGTCTATCAAAAGACTTTAAATAATAAAACATTGTCATGTTTAGAGTGACATTTTGGAAAGTAATTTTGAAATGGAGGAGAAGACCAGAAGCAAGGACACCAACAAGGGCTGTTTCTTCTCTCAGGGAATCTCACACTCAACACACACAAGCTATGATTTTACAACTTTCCTGAGTATTTGTGTATTTAAGCATATCACATACAGACACATAAAACAGTACATGATATTTTATATTTGAATCAATTTTATTCTTTAAAAATGGTGGTTGCCACACATTAAATTGAATCCTCTACCTCTATTGGGTCACAAGCTGCACTTTGATAAACACTACTCTATCTCACTAAGAGACACCTCTCTGCATCCAGTCCCTAGCCCCAAAACTATGCATCGTGTGAGACACTTCAGTCACCATTTATCACCCCCCTTTCCCCCCAGTCCATTAGTCACAATATGTCTGTTTCTTCAATATCCCTCACTCAATTTCCACTTCACCATCGCTTGGATGAGTGGTTTGCAACATGTGGCCTAGGGAGCCCTAAGTTTCTACAAGATCATTTTTTGGAATCCACGAGGTTGAAAACATTTTCACTTTTGCTTATTAACACTAAGATAACATTTTTTAATCACCTTAATTATCTCACATTCATCTTCACAGTGGAGTTTTCCAGAGGCTACATGCTGAGTGATTGTATCAATTTTCTGACAGAGAATGAGATGGATGCTTGTGCAGTTTTGTGTTTTGCTTTTTTTTTATTTTAATTTACAATATGTTAAATATTGATAGATGTGGCCCTTCTAATCAAAACCTCTATGTTTTTTAAGAGCACAATGGACCCAGGAACTTGAGAGTCCTTAATTTCCACTTTTATGATTCTGTATTTTCATTGTCACTATTAATAACTGGGCATGATTTTGTGGTCTGGGACCTTCTGAACAAACATTATTGGCTGATTATGTGGCTCTCTATCTCAGCAGTAGGATTTTCTTTTCTGATTATCCAGAAGGATGTCTGCACCATGATTCCTGGAGCCCCATGGCCAACTCTGTTCTTGATCCTCAGCCTTTTGCACTGTCTTTAGAATATCAGAGTTCATCTTTTAGACTCTTAATGTCTCAGGGCCCACATATTCAGACTCTGTTACTCCAAGCAGTTGACAGGTCTATCGAGATAATATTTGGAAGAAAGAAATCCTACTTCCGGTGGTCTATGGCTCCAGAGCCATATGCATTGTCCTTTGTGGAGCCTGGACCTCTAGGACCTACATGGGAGAGATTCACACTAAGGCCTCCTGTCCAAATACGTTGGTCCCTTTTACTTCTCCAGGAAGATGATCTCAACCAGACCCAATAATTCTTATTAAGGCCACATGCTAGAGATGGTACACATCTTGGAGCCATCTGGACCCCTGGAGCTGTCAAAGTCTACTATTGAACTGAAAAAAATACAGTATATAAAATAGTCCCTATTTTGAACTTCAAGGTAACTTTGGAAGGATAGACCAAATATGTCTAATGAGGCAAGTTCATACTGAGGGTGTTGGGCTTTCTTGATTGAGGATGGGGCCCAAACTCAAAGAAAGACATAGTTCTAGCACAGAGGTCTCTGGTCTACTTCAAGCTCATCTTTACATCCCATAACTGGACTTCCCTCCTTCATCTAACCCAGAACCAAGGGGACCATCTAGTCTTATTATTCAGAGAACAAGTGGTTCCCAACATCTGGGGATATGTTCAATTTGATTATGAGGATGCAGAGAGTCACATGCAAATGAAAGAATCAGAATTCATTACTGGGGCCATGAAATCAGGACTCATATAAAAAGAAGTATGCCAGCAATTCCATAGGGTCTGTGTGATGAAGTAGAAAACTGAGTTTAGATCACAGACAAAGAATATAGAGAAAGGTAAGACAACGACCCAGATTAGCAAGAGAGAAATGGGATGGGACACTGGGATGAGAAATGGGATGGGACAAAGCAATAGCCCAGGCACAGACTCAGATGGTGGCAATATCCACAGTTACTTGACAGTGAAAAACTTCAAACTGTTAATATTTGACTTGATTACATTTTTAGAGTGCAGTTTGGTGGAAATTTGTGACTCTCAGCTTCTCTGTTTACATGTCAGTCTTGGGCAGGTCTCCTAGAGAATAAGGTCCAAGAAAGAAAATGACTCTCATTTTCTTGCTCTATGTTAGTCCTGGTGTTCAGTGCTACAAAAGCACTTTCACATTGATTCTTTAACAGCCTGTTAGAGAGGAATTATTATCCCTATTTTAAAGATGAGGAAATTGCAATTCGGCAACATCAATCAAATAATTTAGAAGCACACAGCCGGTGAGCTGTAGAGTAAGGGTTTACACCTGCTGTTTCTGATGCCACAGTCCATGCTCTTACCACTGCACTGTACCCTTACCAAGTGCTGGGGCTGGAGGACTATCTGTATCTAAGTAAGCAGCCAGTGTGCAGCTGGAGGAAGCAGCCAGTTTCTTTTATCTATGTGTCATTAGCATTTGACATAAAGCCTTGCAGATGTTTAAGGGAAATGCACCAAACTAAAATGGGCTAATCTCATTTTAGCACACAAATAACCAAACACACATGAGCATAATTTGAGCCTCTAGCACTTTGGGAATGGGCAATAAAGGGGAGTGACTCCATTTTTACTGGTTAGCTTTGATTTCATTGAACGTCAGCTTCTACTACTAATCTGCATCTAACACTTTCTACATCTCAAACCATTAATCAGCCCCTTAGCCATGGAACTCAGATGGACAGGCTTGCTTTTTGTTCTTGGAAAATAACTAGGCTTAATTTTCCTATAACTGATATTTTCCTGAGCACCATAGACTATGGTCATTAGGAACTGCACATGCCTCTTCTCCTAGGCATTCTTTTCTCATCCAGAGGCAGCTGAGGGTATCTTGTTCTTATTCCTGGAGGGCTCTACACTATTTTATCCTCCTAACCTATAGACTCTCCTTTCTACTAAGAGTAAGGAGCTTTTTTTTTCTTTTCTTTTTTTTAAATAATTTTATTCATTCACTTTTTCTATGCTTTAATAAATATTTTGCATAGGTAAATACATTTCCTTAGAGCTATAAGACCACATGGTAACAGACAAGAAGAATCTTTTTTCAAATAACTCTATTAAGGAAACTCCCAACTACATGTCACTTTCAGAAATACCCCAACCCCTTCTACTCATACCTAGAACAATTTGTGCAACTATCAGCTTCCAATAAAATCACTTTATAGTATAGTTTATCTTGAATATCTTCTTATACTTTGTTTAAAGCATTGCTTCAAAAACAGAAAATCTTCCAACTAATTCTATAAATAAATAGCAAATGTTATTGCACCTGAGGTTGAAAATTTAAAATTGTTTCCATTAATCATTAATTTATGAATTAAATTAATACAATCTAGGGGCATAAGTACTGTTTTTCATAGAATAATCTTGGTAATTAAAATATTTTAATGTGTGGTATAAAGATAATTTTTGATATTGAGCTCATTGTTATAAAACCTCCTCCAAACTCTGAAGACAGTGAGGTCACTGCAACAACATGAGCTGGAATTCACCGGAGCTGGTCAAGGGACCATACAGCAGGTGACAGGGCAGGCAGGAGCCCAGCTCCTCTGGGAGCAGCAGTCTTGCTCGACTCCCGAGATCCTGGTCTGCAGAGGTCAGCTCCTCAGGCAACCCATACTCAAAGATCTTAACTCCAAGTCCCCTGTCAGCCCTCCTCCCTGCTCAGGCCTCACTGAGCTGAAGGCACTAGCCTCTGGACCAGGCTGCAGTCCTCAAAGTCCCCATTACAGCAGTGCGGCGGCTGAGGACAGGACACTGGGTTAAGGGAAAGTAAAGGTACTTTATAGGGAAGGATTTCTGACTAAGGACCAAGGTGATGAGAGCTTTACTCCCTAAGATATAACAACAACAAAAGAATATTAAAATCTAAGGCTGCATAAGGCATTGTAAACAGCAGGGATCTTTCTTAGAAATGGGAGAATTCAGTTGCACAAAAACAAACATAAACCTAGGATTCCAGTAAAGCACCTGAGAAGTCATCTTTCTCTAGGCAACAAAGTATTATTGTTTCTGTTTAAGAAACGTTTGTCTAAGTCTAAATTCATTTCTATCTTTATTTTTAAAAAAGTAGACTGCAACAAAATGATCAGCAACAGCATTATGTGTTTTAACATGATGTTATCAATCCAGTACTAATTGTATTTTGGTCTTCCCATTAGTTTTCTCTATAAAAATGATGAGTTTCTCAGTAGTAGGTGCAATAGCTTTGAAAGAGAGCTTGGGCAGAATAACTAAAGTAGAAATCATAAATAACCAGAAGGCAAATGAAGCAGAATT
The DNA here is from genome assembly GCA_963574355.1 of Loris lydekkerianus. Taxonomy (NCBI): domain Eukaryota; kingdom Metazoa; phylum Chordata; class Mammalia; order Primates; family Lorisidae; genus Loris; species Loris lydekkerianus. The sequence goes on along the minus strand of CAUYPK010142010.1, from coordinate 3,536 downwards.
GTCTCATGTGGTGTTTATCTGGATTTGCATCAATATCCTTCTATCAATTTTTAGAGTAGTAGAGTAAAATTTCTGCATCTAAGCATATTATGAATCATTATAAAAGATTCTCCCCTTTAAACATTATAAAAGATTTCAAGATCTCATTAGCAGAGCTGGAAATGCCAGCTCTTCTACTGCTCAACTTTGGTCTACATTCTCTGGACTTCTTCAGGCCAGGAATAACAATCAGGCAGAATCTGGTCGTAGTCGGCACTGTACATCTGAGAGCAGACAAATGCTTCTTGGTCTTACAGCTTGGGATAAACTGTGGCCATCTTTTCTTGGTATGCATCTCTCACAGTCTTTTCTGCAATTTGCAGAGAAATATCTCAAATGGTGTTCAATGGGGGATAAAGCCGGCCCCCTTCCAAGTGTTTGTCTAACACTTGCTGAACTATAACCTCAGCAGTAGTGAGAAAAATCTTGTCCATGATGTGTCTCAGTCCACAAGCCGGAACTCCAGGGAACACGTAGGAATTATTACCTTGGCCGGGATACAGGGTCAGTCCATCCAGGAGAGTGACGGGGTCAAACCAGCTGTTGCTGGCAAAAATTGCACATCCCTTAGTTACTTTATAGCACTGCTCTGCAGAACATTCTGCTTTGCTAGTTGGGTTACTCAAAGTGAAAATAATCTGCTGTTCATTGAAGACAGCCATGTCCTTGAGAATCTGCTCTGAGAAGGCACCACAAATGGCAACCTATGAGTGCAGTTGGTTTTATTTCTTGAACAATGGCTTCCAAGTTCTTCATTTCCTTGTGTTTGTGGGCAAACACCTCCTTCTCTGGTGTCAGGAAAGCATGTTGCTTGACTATCAGTCCTTTTGAGTCAACCAGCCATATCTTTTGATGGCTTTCTCTTTTGGTAAACCTTCCTCCTCCACAGCCATGACAGTCAGGTGTGCAATCCCTAAGGCAGCCTCTCTAGCTCCTTGGAATAGTATCGTCTGGTCAGACAGATTGTTCTTGGTTATATGAAGAGCCACTGTGACAGAGGCTGTCCCTTGAATGTCATCATTGAATGTGCAGTACTGGTTTCGGTATTTGTTCAAGTGATGAAATGCATTCATATTAGCGAAATCTTCAAACTGGATAAGGCAGCTCATGCCATACTTAGAAGAAACTGCCTCCATGAATTCATCCACAAACTCATCATACTCAGAACCTTGTACTCTTCTCTGCTGTAGTCCAATGTAGAATGGGTCTTTAAGTAACTCATTTTCTGTTCCTATGTCAAGAATGACAGGCAGGCACTCCTGGGGGCTCACCCTGCTGCAGGCTGTGTACAGAGCCAGTTTGCCCACCGGAATGCCCATGCCCTTGCAGCCCAGGTCTCCTAGGCCAAGAATGCGCTCCCTGTCTGTCACCACGATGGCCTTGATGACTTCTTCTGGCCATGCATTAAGAATAGAAGCAATATGCCCTCAATCATGAATGCTGACCTCTTGGCTTCAGAAACATGAAACTATACTGTTGGCAAGCCAGGCCCACAGTGGGGGTGTAAACAATAGGCATGAACTTCTCAATGTCCAACATCAGCACTCTGTAAAAGAGCTTCTCATTTCTATCTTGAATATCCATCAGGAGCAGATACCTGTCAAAGTCGGAGGGCAGCTGCTTGCAGTTTTTAACTATGCTCAGGACTTATCTCCGGGCTGTTGAAGCAAGGCGGCAGCAGGCCGTGGATGTTCAGCTGCTGCTGCTCCTCCAGGGTGAAAGCCAAGTCCTTGTTGAGGTGCGGCTCCCGTGCCAGCAGGTAGCTGTGCTGCTGCATGTGCAGGCAGCAGGGGGCTGCGGGCTCCAGGGCGGGGCAGGGGCTGAGTGGCAGGGTTGGGCTGGGAGGTGCAGCACGCGCTGTGCTTGGTGGGTGCTGCTGCGTTGCTGGCTGAGGTGCTTTTCTTTAAAAGCCAGGCCTCTCTGTGGTGATTCTCCAACTGAACCAGCAGCATCACCATCATGAGGGAACTTGCAAATTCTCAGACCCCATCTGAGATCTATTGAATCAGAGATGGTGGGTTGTGGTGGGGTGGGGGGTAGGAAATGGTAATAGTCTGTTTTAATAAGTACTTCAGGTAATTCTGATGCACATTAATGTTTGAAATCCACTATTTGAAGTCCGGAGAGAGCTAATTTTGCTGTGTTGAGAAGTTCACAATAAAAAGGGAAGCTGATACTCAATTTTTGCATCAAAAAATTTTTTTACCTGTCATCATCAGCTAGCAGAGTCAAATTCAGCATTCAAACTTCTTGAAGCTTTCAAGAGTTTTCCAACTGAGGCTTTGCCATTGATGCTTTTTCAGCTTTGTGGTTCTTTGGGAACAGTATTTTCATCATTGTAGGTGAATTCTGACACCTCCTGACTATATCGAAAAGTCCTTGATAGAGTGCAAAGATAAGGAACTAGTCTTTGAGACAGGACGTACAGAATTAGTCTAGAGGATCTATATCAGGGGTCCTCAAATTACAGCCTGCGGGCCAGCAGGGTGTTTTTGCCGCCCTGCCTGTCCTGCTTAGCAGCCCACTTATCTGGGTGCAGTGCGCATATGTGGAATGTGCCAACTCTTTGACTCCACTCCTTCTCTCTGTCTCTTGACACTTCCTCTCAGTCTCTGGTGTAATCAGAAGAGTCACCAGGTTGCCTGTGCAGAGTCTGTTGCTGCCTGAGGACCAAGTAAGAACAAGTTAGGATTTATTTATTTATTTATTTATTTTTTGAGTTAGGAGGTCTAGTTTTTTTTTTTTTTTTTTTTGCAGTTAGTAGGGCCTTTTCTTTCTTTCTTTCTTTTTTTTTGCAGTGAAGGGGGGCCTTTTTTTCTGAAGTTAGGAGGTCTTTTTTTTTCAGATAGGAGGCACCTTTTTTTTGAAGTTAGAAGAGCCTTTTTTTTGAAGTTAGGAGAGCCTTTTTTTTGAATTGGTTAGTTGGTTGGGGGTGGTTTCTAGGGGGGTTGCATCACAGTGATAATGCAGATAGTCAACGCTCAGTGCTAATGCAAATTGTCAGTGCTCAGAGGTAATGCAAATGGTCAGCGCTCAGAGGTAATGCAAATAGTCAGTGCTCAGTGGTAATGATAATTGTAAGTGCTCAGTGTTAATGCAAATTGTTAGCGCTAAGTATTAATGCAAATTGTCAGCAGTCAGTGTTATCGCAAATGGTCAGTGGTCAGTGTTAATGCAAATGGTCAGTGCTCAGTGTTATTGCATGGGGGCCCCAAACTGGTAATCTGCCTAGAGCCCCATGGGAACTTAATCTGGCTCTGCAGACAGCTGAGGAGTAGGAAACCCAATTTAATTGACGGTAAGTGCATTTATATTCTGATTGCTATTCAGTTGTGTATGATGTATGTTGTGTGCTATGTAAGCCCCGGTTCACACTGTTGTGATCTCTGAGCAGTGTGAGTTCAGCCATATAAGCATATGCATTAGATTTGGAAGAAAAAAGACATACATGCCTTCTTTTTTCCTGCAGTGGAATCTGATCACATGGGTCTTCTCAC
>CAUYPK010142009.1:0-58047 GCA_963574355.1 Loris lydekkerianus | reverse complement strand
ACTATGGGGAAAGGGCCAAGGAAGGGGAAGGGAGGGGGGAGGTTTTGGTGGAGGGAGGGTAATGGGTGGGGCCACATCTATGGTGCATCTTAGAATGGGTACAGGCGATTGCACTAATGTACACAGCTATGATTGAACAATTAAAAAATAAATAAATAAATAAAAAGATACCATATATACTCAAGTATAAGTTGAGTTTTTTTGGCACAAAATTTGTGCCAAAAAACCCGAACTCGGCACAAACGTTGTGCCGAAAAAACTCGGCTTATACTTGAGTATATACCGTAATATTTAAAGTAAAAAAAAATAAAAAGAAAATAAAAATAAAAATAATATTGCAGGAAAAAAACAAAACGAAATTAATAGGTAGAACTCCATGCTAAAAAAAAATTTTTTAATTTTCTTTATTGATTATTACTCACATAATTAAATTAAATTGAAATGTATTGTTCTTTATTGCCACAAATATGTAGATGTGTTTTTCACCCCTTTAAGAAATACATTACTTTTAAAAGTTTTAGTTTATTACTTAATTCCATTCTTGTACTAGAAAACTTTCATTGTTTTGACTTGCTTTATAACAACCAAGAAAACAAAATATTCACTGTATTTCTTCTCTAGGCATTTTTGTTTGGTCATTGGATTTGTCAAATACTCACGGAAAGCTACAGAGGAGAGGCTCTTGGTCATTACTAGAAAGGAAAATGAAAAGTTGCTAAGCAAGTCATACCATGAGGCTCTGAGGTCTCAAAATAGCCTCAGTTTAAGTGTTCTCTGAAGAAATCTAGCCAAGTTCTTTCCAATTAGATGGGGAACCTTGGGAAAGTGAACAAAAATGTCTTACTCCCACCCACTCACAGTCACTCCCATATGTCTCCTGTTTTCCCTTATCTGCTCCATTCGAGGCATTGAGTGTACACCTGTGGCACCTCAGTCCACAAGTCCAGCCCAGCCCAACCCCTCTCAGTCCCAGGATGTGTACCTCAGCAACACAGTCTGCCCTTTGGAGGACTGACCTCAGAAACAGCCAGCAAGGACCTCAGACCCAGTCTTGGGGCCATTTGGCGGAGGAATGCTGGAGACCCCACACTCAGATCTTGGTGGGCGGGGCTTGGACGGGCACTTACTCTTGGTCCCATGGCCTTTCTACCCCACAAGGAGAAACACAGGCAGAGGGACCACCAGCCCGGCAGACTTGGCCATCCAGGTCCAAGGAAGGCACTGCTGTGACAGCACATGTCTGCTGACGGGTGTAACTTCACTTTGATGCAAGATGTAGGTGGCAAAATTTCATCCTCACCAGCTCCTTGAATCGTCTATATGTCATGGATCTCAGGCATCATGTTCCTCCCTCAAGATCCCTAGAATTGCCAGAAGAAAGTTATTGAAAGTGATCCAGCCTCTTGACTCTCCAGCTACGAGGGAAACCTCGATGGCTTGTTTGTAACTATAGCAGCAGACTGGGAACCCGGTCAAATGAAGTCAAATTTGTATGTACTTTCCTAAGGGAGCATTTTTTTTTCCTTCTGCTAGTATTTAAACCAAAATTACATGAAGATAAGCAAAGACCACTCTCAAAGTACCCTTTATTTCATATAGATGCACCTACATTTGTATTTGTCCGTCTGTGCATTCGTGTGTGCATGTTTTTGCACGTGTGTAGTTATGTATCTGTGCCAGCCAGTCTGGTGGAAAAATGTGTGCACACACACATGTGTGTTTGTGTCTTTGGCTCCCAGAAGTCCTGTCGAGAGTAATTTGTTTTGAATACTGATGCCTGCTCTGGGTGAGACTTACATTTTTTTCCCCCCTTTTAAAGGTGTCAGTAGAAGCTGTGAAAAGGCACAGATCAGAGAATATAACATCTCCCAAGGGACTTTTCAAAGGTTCACACCTCATGTGCCAGACTCCCTTATTTCAGGGTATTTGACACGCTTTGTTACCTGATTAAACCTGTATGTGTTTTGTTGTGGCTTATTACTGTCTGAAGCACTGTGTTGTGAAATGAAAATTACTGGCGTTTGCCTACCAAATGCAATGATTCAGAGAATTATGAATTAGGATTCTTTAATTATAGAGATCGACGCCTGATAGGTTAATTTCAAAAGCAAAGTTAACCATAGGTGCTCTATTTATTTTCAAACTAATTCTATTGAATTACATTTCATTTAAAAGGTCTTATTGGTCCCCTATTAATAAATGGCATTGTAACAAGAAAATAAGGAACAATAAACAGAATGCTCAATATTATCTAACCTGGGCTGGAAAATGAAAAAAAATTAGGTGTTCACGAAATAGGACTCAAGCACTAGTGGTTCTTTCGGGACATTTCTTCGGTAGTAATCTTACTTAGTATTTCTATTCTGCACTATACTTAAGTGTAACTTAAAAATAATTGGTTTCACGGCATTAGATTATGTTGTTTGAGAATGAATAAAAAAAGCAAGATGATTTATGGAAAAGAAGATTCTGGTTTAAGCCCATGTTGTTTTCTTTATCTTCCCTGGATATACTGATATTACAAATATTACTATAAATATTTAATTTTTTATTTTATAAGCCACTTTATTAGTTATACGCCACTTTTATAGTTAATAGATGTTAAATTGAAACAACAGTAACAATTTGGTGCAACACAGTCTACTGAGGCAGCTTCTTTAAAAGATTCAATGTGTTGAGTCACAGCCTAAGGATTTAAAATGCACACTATTTTTAAAGTGTATATGTGTTATACTTATTCTAAGATTTCTTTTCTTTATTCCAAGAAAAGGATGCACATAACAATTTTTAAAAGATCCAGACAGTGGAGCCCAAAATAAAAAAATTTAAGACTTCCTCTAGCCCTGTTACCCAGAGGCACAGAATTTCAACACTTTCTTAATTTATTTGCTCTAGTGGTATAGCCTTACAATTTGCATATCTCTATACATTTTGGAACTGTGATTTTTTTTTTTTAAGCATATGTATGCTGTCCCACAGTTTCCTAAGATCCTTCCCCAAAGCAACACATTTTTGGCTGCTTTTCAAGCCTGCTTCCATGCTTACAGAATACATTATCTAAGTTATTATTTAAATGATTTTCAAATGAAAGAATCTCCAAAACGCCAGAAAATTCTGCATTTCAGTAAAATGTGGATGTAAGCATGGAAATGTAGGTAAAGCGCAGGCTTCTTTTCCTTTGGAGATTCTCTTTACACACTTCTCCAAGATGACATTCCCCTCCAAACCCCTCCAGACAGAAGTTATTCTTTTCATCTCTCCTGCCCTAGGACGTCACTGTCCTTCACAGGCTGGGCACAGACTCCTTATCCTCAGATCATTAACACTTATGGGGATACACAGCTCCCCCAAAATGAACAGGAGCCTCTTGCTTTGACATTGAGGCTCCCTGTGACTGATTTTTCATTCTATACTGAGACATCTTTTGTAGGTAAGCTCACCTTGTATCTTGTAATATTAAATTCACATCACCTCCTGGAACAGTATTTAAGGTACTCTGCTTTTACCAAGTTCTAGAGTTCTAGTCATCACAATAAAGTTCAAATGTTTGAAAGATACTTTTGAAATTATGATATTCCTTCTTTAAAATGTCCAGAACACAGTAAAAATTTCTGCCATTCACACACCATGAATTTTGGTGGCCCTTCCCAGGATCTAAATCCAGGAAAAACGAAAGACCATGTAAAGTCATATATTAATTTATGTTTAATTTTAAAATCTCTATTATATGTTTTTATTACTGATTTAAACATTTTGATATGAACTTCCATCTTTGTACTGTTCTCCAAGTTATTTTTAAGGAACAGAGGTCCTATTACACTAATCCTTCTGATACGAAGATGCATTAGGACCCAGTTGTTGATTTAACATAAATTCTGAGATTTTTTACTTTCAGTATTCTGGGACTATTCAGGTGGAGTAAAGCAAATGAGAAACACTTTTTCAATAATAGAGCATGACATTACAACTTTTTCCTTCTTTTTTTTTTTTTAATTTGCTTCTTGTGACAGAGTCTCCTTCTTTTGTCCTTGGTAGAATGATATGGAATCCTGGCTTACAGCAACCTCAAACTTTTGGGTTCAAGCAATAGTCTTGCTTTAACCCTCTAAGTAGCTGGGACTATAGGCATGTACCACTATGCCAAGATAGTTTAGTACAGACAAGGTCTTGCTCTTGCTCAGGCTGGTCTCAAACTCCTGAGTTCAAGCAAGCCACCCACTTCGGCCTCCCAAAATGAGAAGATTACAGGCATGAGACACCGTGCCTGGCCTATTTTGCTTTTGAGACAGAGTCTCACTTTGTTGCCCTTGGTAGAGTACCATGGCATCATAGCTCACAGCAATTTTAAACTCTTGGGCTTAAGCAATTCTCTTGTTTCAGCCTCCCAAGTAGCTGGGACTAGAGGCACCCACCACAATGCCTGACTATTTTTTTTAAGACAATGTCCGCTCCTGCTCAGGCTGGTCTCAAACTCATGAGACTCATGGCTGGGAGGCTGAGGTAGGAGGATAACTTGAGCCCAGGAGTTTGAAGCTGCTGTGAACTAGGCTGAGGCCATAGCACTCTAGCCTAGGGAACAGAATGAAACCCTGTCTTAAAAAGAAAAAAAAAAGAATCAGTCTTTTCATTACAAGACCAAGTTATAGAGAAGGGAATAGAACAGTTAATAGCTCCAGAAAAATCAAAATGTTATACAGGAAAGAAAAAGTATCCATAGCATGGTATAGGGGTCAGATGTGAATAAAATGTATAAAGTCACATCAGTGCCAATACTGAATGCAATGTAGTTAAACATGACCATGTTGGGAAGAGGAGGAATGAGAGGGATACATGTGTGTAGGTACCACAGGGTTTGGTGAAAGAGAGCTAAGTCTTCATTCCCAGAATCAGAAGTCACAGAAATGTTTCTAAAAATAGCAATATAAACATGTTGTTTAGACTCACAGAGATAAATTCCATAGGAATCATTTAGAATATTGAAAGTGCTTGCCCCTAGGGAACTGAACCACAAGAAATGGTGGACAATGATATGGGACAGGGTATGTTGGAGGATTGCTATTTTGTTTGTATATAACAAGTATGTCTATAAAACTTCTAAAGTATGTTTAACTAAATAATAAAGTACTAAAAAATGTCAATTTATCCTAAAAGCAATGGGGAACTATCCATCACCTTGGAGCTCTAAGCAGACGAGTCTCTCACCATCTGGTAGAAGATTTGCATCTTATTAAAATTACTCTAGTTACTTTATGGAGAATTGGACGGGGAAATAATGGTTGTAGAGGCATCTTTCAGAAGCTGTTAGTTACCAGGAGCCTGGGAGGTAGACAGGAAGCAATATTGGCATGGATTTAGGTATGGCAGCAGAGGTACATAGAAGCAGACAGATTTATGAATATTTTATGATTGGATTGTAGGATGGAAAAGGGAGGACTTGAGACTGACACCCATCTATTGTCTGGTTTGGACAATAGATGCATAAAGATTCCAGTCATTTGGTCAGAAAGTGACAGAGATGAGCAGGTTTGGAGGAAATGGAATGATTTCAGTATTGTATACCCAAGCAGAACAGTTATAAGGCCATCGCAGATATGTACTCAGAGCTCAAAAGAGAACACTGGGCTAGAGATGGAGGTTCAGAATTATTAGCCCAGAAAGGATGATTGAAGACCAGGATGGATGAGATTGCCTATGTATGAAGAATAATCAGTGCCAAGGTATATACCCAAAAGAATTGAAAATAAGGTCTCAAAGAGGTATTTGTACACCCTTGTTTATAACATGATTGTTCACATAGGTAAAATGTGGAAGCAACTCAAGTGTCTACTGACAGATGATTGGATAAGTAAAGGGTGGGACAGACACAGGATGGAATAGTCTTCAGCCTTAACAATTCTAACACCTACTACAGCACAGAGGAACCTTGAAGGTATTAGGGCTAAGTGGAATAAGCCAGTCACAAAAAGAGGAATACTGCCTGATTCCACCTACGTGATGTACGTAGAACAGTCAAAATCATAGAGACAGACAATAGAGTAGTGGTTGCCAGGGGCTGCAGGGAGGAGGAAATGAGGAGTTACTATTTAATGGGCATAGAGTTTCAGTTTTATAAGTATTGTGAAGATAGATGGTAGTGATGGTTGTACAACATTATGAGTATTTAATACCTCTGAACTATACTTTCAAAAAATGGTAAGATGGTAAATTTTATAAGTTTTTGAACAGACTTTTAAAAATTGGGAAAAAACAGGAGTAAAAAAAAAAGAACAAGATATAATGAAGAACAATTGATTTTTAAGAAATTATCTTGTGACAAATGGGTTTAGTGGATGTTTTTCTGCATTTTAAAAACCAGGTCAGAGAACTGCATATGAGATTTAATTAGAAAAGTGAATATTGGCTAATGAATTGTTTTTAAAAATACACGCAGATTACTGGATTAATGGTATTGATTAAACTTCTTCATTGGAAAATAAATAATTAAAAAAACAAACGTGTGTTTTGTTTGAGTCGGACTCTGTTCTCAGGATCAGGAGACACTGGGACAGAGCCCAGATCCTCAGCATCGAGAGAGTCATGGGCTGCTGGGTGAGGTAATGCCGCAGACGGTCAGCCTGGTGTTGAGATGCTGTTGAGAAATGAATTCCACTAGGGACCTTGGAGAAGTTTCTATTGAGGAAATGATGTTATCCTGTATTTTATAGAAATAAGCAGACTTTGGAAGTAAGGAAAGCCATCCAGACCAAGGTTGCTGAGGGTACAGAGCCCTGACCTTGTTTTGACAATGAGTTCTCAGGGAAGGGGGGAGGTCAGAGGACAGGGACAGAGTTCATTTACATGCCATGCTACAGAATTTTATTGTGCCGCCTGGATTCTGAGGACTCACTAAAGATTTTTAATCAAAGAGCCAGAGAACAACCAAGACAGCAGGCTGTTCCTGCCAGTCCACAGCCACCTGAGGGCGCGTCCGTCTCGGGGCAGTCCTGGCAGGAGTGGCAGTGAGAAGGATGGCCAGCAACAGGACGCACACTGATGAACCGGCCACCTGTCCCTTCCACCATTCTGACCTCGCTCCTGCAGCTCTCTGTATGTAACCTTCTCCAACTTAGTCACAGCTGTCACTCTTAGAGCTATCCCTTGTCCTAGCGATCAGAAGTCGAGATATTACTGGAGTCTGAAAGCTCTGTAACCAGTAAGCTGTGCAGAACAGTCTCAGAACAGGGAGGCTGCCTGAGCAGTGGCCTAACTCAAAGGGCCCTGAGAGCCACAGCAGGCCTCAGAAAATGAGGCTTCTTTGCTGCCCCGGCCGATTGCATTTTCTCTTCATATGTATTCTATTTCTGCCCAAAGTTAATTGCAAACAATCCAATGGATTTGTACACAGAATTATTATACCTACAGAGATATTCATTGCCATTTTATATTTTGGCAAAAATGGAAAACAACTTAATTTCTAACAGTGAGGAATTCACTAAATAAATTATGGTCTAGCCATACAACATTACACCATGTGACCATTACAAATGATGGAGAAAAGACTATGTAATGACATGGCCTGCCGGTCTTGATTCCTAAATGCCAGAATTATGCATGCTTTTTTTTTTTTTTTGCATTTATAATCATTTCCTAAATTTTATATAATGTGGATACATGTTTTAATTAAGAAATGTTATTTTAAAAATCACCAGTGTTCTCTTTCCCTTTTATTTTGAGGCTCACACATTCTTGGATTCAATACTATTTAAAGAAACTGTAAGTTTAGAAAACGCTTAAAGCAAATCTTCACGTTATCATTCACCTAAGGAATCAACTGTGCATTTCTGGACATTTCAAAGCTATAATTTCAACTGTGATCCCGAAAACATGGTAAAGCCTCAGGAGTAAAATATAAGAGTGAAATTTACATCACCCATCAAAACTCCTTGACACACACAGATTTTATGTATGTGACGTTTAGGCAGATACCATAGTTTTTATGATTGCTGAATCCTATAGTTTTGCACATTATACATCATTATCTTTTTCTCTCTCTCTCTGAAGTCTGGAACTTAATAGTTACAAGTACAAAGGTGTAAAAAAGTGGAAATTTTTTAACTCCCATACAATGATTACTTATGGTTTATCATTATTCGACATTCATTTTAGAATTGCCACTTAAACAATTACTTTAATTTTGGAGATGTCAGGACAAACTTCATAAATGTTCTTTCTTGTTGGGAAAAAGCATTTGTATAAAATGGACACTCTGGGGTGGTCTAGCCGAAATGCCTTACAAAGAAAATATATAAATTGTTAAAGTAATGAGCAGATCTTACCTTCCAAGTGCCTTAGTTAATCCCGTAACTAGGGAGGCAATTCCAGGAAGTTCGGTTAATACTTAAAAGCCTCCTGGGTGCCACGCAGTTGGGGGAAGCAGCAACTCAGAAGAGCTGACGGTCCTTCTGAAAACCACTTCACTTACTCCTGGTGGCGGGGAGCTCCAACATGAGGGAAATCTGGCTCAGACATTTGTGGTTTGATAGCTGCTAGATCCAAGAAAGTTAAAGTGAAATATAGGCATTTTGTCAGAATCCTCTTTCTGTGCCAGTGTGCTTTATTTAGTCATAAAAGCAGATGGGGAAACTGAGGTCTCCAAGTATAGATTTGTACTTGCCCAAAGACATTAAAAAATAGACATTAAAAACCAGACTTTACACAAATATAATATGTTTTGTAAAGTGTTTCTGATTCTGTTCGCATGTTCTGAATATTTGTTGATTCATTAACTCCAGAGATTTGGACAGCTTGGCTTGATTTGAATAACACTTTGAAATTTAATACAATGCCCTCCTTTTTTGTATTATATAATTTTGGCTCCAGAAATGAATGTAGTATTGAAAGTTCTTATATTTTCTTACAAAAGTGTAAGAAACATATCTTTTTCTTTAATTCTTGGCCCAGATTCAGGTTGTAAAGACACATGGTTTTCCAAACACCTGCATGAATGTAAGATCCAAATCTGCTTAAGGGGCCTGTATGTTTTTGTCTTTTAAAAAATCATGTTTTTTCCACCAGGGACTGATCCAAGATCTGCTGCAGATATCACATATTCTTTCCTAAAAGAACTTTTCTTTTCCTTTTCAGGAATGATTAGGAAAAGCCCTCCCGGTAAGCCTGATTGCAAGGCTGTCAGTGCTGAAAAAAAAGGCAGCATTGGCCCAGGTTACCAGGACAGGAGAGAAAAGGCCAAGTGATTTTGAAGCTATTGGTAAGAGTGCTGTGGTCTCACTTCAGCTGCAGTGGAATGCTTAGGAATAGGTTTCCTTCACACTTTCTCATGGAAGAGGTAAAATTCCAAAAAGATCTAGAGTTGGATGTCCAAAGGCTTAGAAAAGACCCAGATTTATTCACTTTTAATGGTATAATATTTAAATTGTTCATGAATACTCTTGGACATGCTTGGAGATCAATGAACACACACTATCTGTTTGAATTTAACTCTTCTTAAACTGGGTTCTTCTAAGTATCCCAAGAAACTTATTGTCATTTTTAAGGACCTAATGCTACTGGACCTGCACGCTGAATTCTTCGTCAGAGAGAGTGACACCTGCCATGAATCCAGTGCTCATTCTTATTTCTCCCACTCGACACCAATGGCTTACATTTGTAAGACACCCTAAGAGCTATACACTTTATTCAGTCCCTGATAAGACTAACTTGCACCCTCACCTATTTTTTCTTGATCAATTGTGCAAGGGACTTGTACATTTTCTTAGTCTTTAAAAAGAAATAAAGATATTGGGTTTGTTGAATCTATCGTATATTTGTGTTAGGTGCTTTCTAATTCATCAATTTCTGTTCTTATTTTTATTATTTCCTTCCTTCTATTCCATTTCATTTTAATATATCTAACATTCCGAGATCAGTACTTAGATCAATGAATTCTCAACTACATACATTTAAAAGTCTCTCTAAGAATGATTTCTCTTGCATATAAACTTTGATATATAGAATTCTCATTATCATTCAGTTCAAAATATTCTCTAATTTTCATTTTCTAGTACCATTTTTTCAGTTTCTTTATTTTATATATTTTTACCCACATTTCAATATAGTCAGAGAATGCGAAACTTCTGAATGATTTCAATCATTTAAAATTTTACAAGAAACGTTTGTGGTCTAATATATTATTCATTTTCATAAATATTTTCTTCAGATATTGGGGTCAAGTCTGTTAATCATAATGCACAAATCTTGTATATGTTATTGATTTTTTTATCTGCTTATTGAAATTTTTTTTTCTGTAGCTTGATCAAGCTTTTCTTTTAATTACATTGATATTTCTTTACATATTTTGATTATGTTATTAGAAGTATATAAATCTAGAATTGCTATATATTCTTGGTGAATTGACCATTTTTCATATGAATTTATCTTTCCCCAAGATCTACTTTGTTTGATATAACAACAAACCACAGCAGATTTTCTTTTTATTGATATTTGTATGACATAGATTTTTTTTTTCATCTTTTTACATTCAACTTTTCTACCTGTGTTTCTAAGCCACATATTTTGTCCAAAATATACACAAACAGGGATATTGATATGAATATAATATAGACATAAAGGTCGATTTCTCCATATATAACCTTACCTAGACCTAAATTTGTAGCATTATTATTTTTGAAATATAATTTATAAATATAAATAAATATCTTATACTTTACAAACTAATTGCTTAACAAATTAGTTTAACATACATAATATTCTCTAACTTTCACTTTCCTACTGAATACATATTATAGAAGTCTCTACCTATTGATGTCTATGTTATTTTTTCAATATATTATTATGAAACTTTCAGCCAAAGTTAAAAGAATTTTACAGCAAACACATGAGTATCTGTCACTTAGATTCCACTAACAGTTTACTAAACTTCCTCTATCACTTATCTTTCAATGCACCTATTAACCTACATTCTCTTCTGCAGTGGTGTCACCTAGAAAGGAGTAAGCACTCTGCAAAAACTTTTACCTCTGGGTAGAATTGATTTATAGAGTCAACAGGGACAGAAGTTTCGCTTTTTATTTTATACACATCTGCATCATCTAGACAAAGAATGCAAGAATTGCTTTTGAAAGGAAAAAGAGATATCTTCTTTTAAAATTACAGATTCCAAATCAGACCCGTACGTACTGTATGCCAGCATGGCTAAGGACCAGCATCATTTTCCAACAGCAGGTTAAGCCTGCTTCATGTGCATCCCGCAGTCAGTTTTTGAGCACTTACTAAATGAAGTTAATCTTTTCTCTGTGCTATTCCACTGACCACTCACAGCCACCAGGTACACTAAGTGCTGTTACTCACCTCATGTGATAGACAAGAAAACAGAGACACAGGAGGGGACATAATCAAGGCCACATGACAATGAACGGCAGAACACCATTAGAGCCCTAGGTCTGACTCTCATCCATGTGTCTACGAGCTCATAATTTTTTCATTTTTAAACAAATTAATTCAAATAAGACATGGAGTGTCTATTATGAGCCAGACGAGGCAGGTGGCAGACATTACCTATACCGAGATGAGCAAGACACCTTCTGTGACTTGAAGAAATTTACAGTCTGTTAAGAAACCTCGTTTTGATACTGTCTCATAAGATTTCTGATAAGAATCACCACAGGTCACTTGGGGAGCACAGGGCGAGTACACATGACGCATTTGGGGGAAAAGATTTCCTGGAAAAACAATGTAAAGGAGAGACGTGGAAAGAAACAGAGGCTGAGTAAGCCAGAGCACCTGGCAGCACACCCCAGGGCCGGCTAAGACAGGGCAGGGAACCAGACCAGGCCCGACTGTGAGGAGACAGGCACTCCAGCAGACGGGACTTACCATGCAATGGGCCTGGGTCAAGAGAGGTCATTGCCCATTTTGGGTTTGTGTCATAGTAAGAACTCTAGTTCTAAAACACAGATCTGATCATGCCATTCTATTTAAAAACCTCTAATAGTTTCCTACTCCTTACAGAAAAATGTCCCAACTCCCTAGCAAATGTACAAGCCCCTTACAACTGGCTTAGGATACGTGGTCCATAGGTTCCTATTCCTCCAGCCACCTTGGATAGCTTACCTACCCAGCCACACCCTAATTCCATAAGTGTCCTTTATTGCCTGGACATCAGATGAAACGAAATGTTTCTTCATCATTGTGTCCCTGACTCCTTTTGCGTGCATCTGATGTTTGAAATACTACATTATTAGTTTTTGTTTATGTTTCTCTTGTCTGACAGCCTTTGAGCACCTTAATATCTCATTTTATTAGCTTAGGCCTTTTGGACCGGCTGGGATTCAGGAGGCCTTCAGTAAGTACTTCTGTAATCTAATTGACTTGAAATTGAATTTTGTCAATCACTGATTGCACATTCTTCCCTTAAATGATAGTTACACTTACCAGTTTGTATGACCAAATTTTCAGTTCAAGAAATCTGGCTTTTATGATTTCCTTCTAAATAAATACATATTAAAAACTTAAGTGGGACCATGTGAAAGTTGGAGGCTTAGTTACAGTGGTGATAAGATTTAGATTTCACTCCTGGCCACTGGCCTGGGAAATAAAACATCCCTGCTGAGTCGCCCTCTTTAGATTAAAAGATTATTCTCAGCCAACCTGTGAACCAGAATTCCAGGGATTGGAGCCCAGGAACCTGCATCTCTGACAATTCTCAGCAATTGTTCCCAAACAAACCCTCCATCCTTTCCAGCCATCTCCTTAGTAATTATTACACACAACAAAGTTCCAGAACCATTTCTGATAACCTTTCCTACAATATAATCACTCATATTTTCCAAATTAAATTACACTTTCCTGGGAGGTATAACTGAAACCACATTTTATAGAACAATATAAAGAGAGGCAGATGGTTGGTGCATAGGTGGAATTAAAGAAGTGATAATTATATAAAAGTGCCAGTAATATCCTTGACATGAGAATAATCACGAAGGGTTTGAATTTTTGTAAGTTCTGATCTGAAAAATTATGGTCATAAGACAAAGAATTTAAAAAGTGACTTCATGAATGTAGTTTCAGGTAGATATATCTGTAGTACTATTTTACTATTATTTTAATGTCTTGATTTCCTAATTAGCCTTTCTGCGTGAACATTAAGCTTAGTTGTTAATAATATCCACCAGAAGTAATGTAACACCAGTTGTGAACATCTGCTTTTACAAGAAAGATGACAAATGTCACCACATGTTATGAATGGTTATTACTCCAAGTTCTATTATTATTGCAAAAGTATATACCATGGGTTAACTCATATTCACAAAATTGAAAAACAGAGTGCAGCAAAGTACAAACACTTAATAAGAAAAATTACATTTTATAAACAGAGAGAAAGAGGGCATGTAATACTAAAGTAGTCTCCATTTGCCATATATTTAATACTACTAAGCTATAGTAAAATAATCAGATGGTTGGAGTTTGGTGACTATGATAATAATTAATTATAACCCCATTCATTACTTCCTATGTGCCCCGACTAAGCTGGAGCTTTCTATACATTATCTCTAGTATACTATTATTCCAATCTTTTACAGTGGAAGAAACCACCACATATAAGCAGATGTCTAATGTCATACAACTAGTTAATGACAACACTAGTTTTTGAATCCAGGACTGCCTGACCTCAGAGTTCATGCTGTTTGCCCATTAGGCTATAAACTGCATGAGGGCAGAGCCTTTTGCCTGTTTTTCATTTCCTGCCCCATTCCCAGAAACTTGAACAGAATATGGTATACAGCAGGTGCTCAATAAATAAAATAGCACCAACATGCTGTCCAAATCAAAATTTTACCCTGTCCATTTCTCTGAAATAATTCTTTAATCCCATAGTTTATGATAGTGCCCTAACCCAAAGAGAAGTTATGTTAATAATGACAGAAAAATCATAATAAAAACAAACTTTATTAGTCCAAAGGAAAGCAAGAAAGGAGTAAAAAAGGAACACAAAATAAGTGGGAAAAATAGTGAAGACGGAAAACACAAACCCAATATATTAGCAAATTAAATTTAGTATCTAGTAAACAGACTGCTCCAATGAAAAGATCGAAAAAAAATTAAAAAATTATATTGATTTTGTTTATTTTTTTCTATTCCTCCCTTTTAAATGTCATAAAGGTGAAAAATGGAGACTCAAGAGAGTGAAGAAACTTGCCAAAATTACATAGTGAATGTGCAGCAGAGTTGGGATTTGAGCCCGAGATGTTCACCCCCTAAGTCCTCCCTGGTAGCTCTGCAGTACAGACTCAGCCAGGAGAAGGTGTTTCTGGGCTGATAGTAGCTGTCAATGTGCCGCTTATGGGCATACCCAGATTGTAGCTGGGAAAGGCGAATGGTAAAGATTATTGACACTATAATGACAAATAAAAGCTTTTGGGAAACGGATAAAATTTCTAAAAAGTGTTAAGGAAGGCAGTGACATTGAAAACCACAAATTAGCAGTAGAATCAATACACAAATACAAGATTTTCTCTAGGAGTACCTGGCAGTCTGGTTAAGAGCAGAGAAAATGGATTGGTGATTGATTCTGGGTGGCAGAAGACAAGGGGGTTATGGAGGAGAGACAAGTTAAGTAAATTTCATCTTGGGGGGGGACATAGCCTGGGGAGGGAGTCTTCAAAGAGAGCAAGTGTAGGGCCCAAGGGGGCAGATAGCTCTATGAGGCCAGAGCAGGGACACTTGGAGGAAAAGGGGCAAGGAGGATGGAAGGATATGAACCTGCTATCACAGGCAGTAGATCAGGTATCCAGACAACATCCTATAAGGTCCCCAACTTTTTTGGCATCGGAGACCAGTTTCATGGAAGACAATTTTTCTTTTCTTTTCTTTTTTTTTTTTTTTTTTTTTTGCAGTTTTTGGCTGGGGCCGGGATTGAACCCATCACCTCTGGTATATGGGGCCGACGCCCTACTCCTTTGAGCCACAGGCGCCACCCGAAAGACAAATTTTCCATGCACTTGGTGGGAGAGGGTTCATTTCGGATGATTCAAATGCATTATTTATTATGCACTTTATTTCTATTATTGCTACATTGTGTAACATATAATGAAATAATTATATAACTCACCATAATGCAGAATCCGTGGGAGCCCTGAGCTTGTTTTCCTGCAAGTAGACAGTGTCAGCACTACCGTCGCTGCCCAGCTCCACCTCTGATCAGCAGGCATTAGAATCTCCTAAGGAGCATGTCCTGTAGACCTCACACACACAGCTGACAGTAGAGTTCATGTTCCTATGAGAATCTAATGTTGCTGCTGCCCCAACAGGATTGAGAGCTCAGGTAGTGCTGTGAACAAAGGGGTGCGACTGTAGTAAGTACAGATGAAGCTTGGTTTTCCTGAGACTCACCTCCTGCTATGCGGCCTGGTTCCTCACAAGCCACTGGACCAGACCAGTCCATGGCCAGTGGGTTGAGGACCACAGCTATTAGGTATCCTAGTAATAAATTAAAAACAAAGGTGATGTTGGTTAAATAGATTTCATTTTTATCATTAAAGTTCAAGGAGAAAGATACAAGCCTCCGGCTGCTGCTCAGTTCTCTTTATTACCTGACCACCATTTTTATGAAATTCTTAAAAACTCAAAGATCATTTAAAAATTACACATTCCTCCAGGTAACAGATTGCTTTCTCTGAATCACTCAAATTTTTTGCCCGAAAATGGGGAGGAAGAAAATAGTTAAAATTAGCCACCTTTTTTATAGCACATTTGCTGAAACCAATTAGTAATTATTTTTTAACATAAGCAGTTGGTGTGAGAGTGGTGATAATATATTAACAATATAAACTTAGCATCATTAATGAGATTGTCATTTCTCTATGGAAGCAAAACTGTCAGAAGCTGTCCCCTTTGTGACAAAGAGTTACTGTTTCGGTTCTGGAGTTGGGGATGGTGGCAGTTTAAAAACTCTAAAAGAATGACCTGGCAGTAATAATGCATGCCATGCTGTGTATTTGAAAATCAGAAGTGTATACAGTTTTTCAAGACTTCTCATAATAGGCCAGGCACGGTGCCTCATGGTTGTAATCCCAGCACTCTGGGAGGCCACAGTGGAGAACTGCTTGAGCTCAGGAGTTCAAGACCAGCCTGACTAAGAGTGAGATCTCATCTCTACTAAAAATAGAAAAAATTAGCCGAGTTTGGTGGCCAGCACCTGTAGTCCCAGCTACTCAGGGCACTGAATCAGGAGAAAAACTTGGAACAAGGAGTGTGAGGTTGCTGTGAGCTAGGTTGACACTACTGCACTCTAGCCTGGGCAACACAGTGAGACTGTCTCCAAAAAAAAAAAAAAAAAAAAAGACTTCCCATCAAAGAAATGAGCAATTTTTGTCCTAACAGTTAAAGGATGAGTATTTTAAGCACCTATCAACATCAAAGTGTGGCTTCTTCACAATGAAGTATTGACATGGATGGAAACTCCCTGGGTCCTGGTAATAAGTATGTCTTTTCGTACTAATTATGAAGCCGTCTAATATTAGCCTTTTCTTTTCTGAATTTCCATATTTAGATTCAGAGTGAAACTTTCTTTTCACTCCTCAGTTAATCAACGCTGGCATCAAACCCCACTCTGGCAGCCTGATATTCAGTGCTGGTCTGACCTAATTCTACTCAGGCAAGAAACTCATTCACTTTTTGGTCAAAAATAGTTAGAAATAAGGAGAAAGATGGAGGAAAGGAGAGACATAGCAAGTCTTTCTTGTGTTAGGGTATCAGCTTACTTAATAAATGTAGGTACTTTTTTAATGTGTCATGCTCAGTTCCAAGAGTTCCTCGCCGTTCATGATGACCTGTGACTGAGTGTGACCTGCACTTACCCATCCTCCGCAGTCCCAGCTGTGCAGAGTTGAGAAGGGTACGGCGCCTGGGGTGTGTGGTCCCAGCCTTGGTGTGTCCCTTCCCATTGCCCTCCAAGCCCTGGATGCTGGTGCTGTTTGTGAGTGGAAGTGGCCCGTCAGCCCTGGTCGCATTGGAGACATTTATTTCTGCTGCCTGGTGCATCACGCTGTGGCAAAGCTCTTGCCTGGTTCAGTAAACAGCAGGCTGCACTCGGGTTCCAGCTTCACCTGACAAGATGCCTCTTCCCTCTGTTTGATGATATGCAGTTTGCCAACCAGCCAGCATCAGCACAACAGTGTGGATCCTTAGGGGTTGAAATTGCCATAATACAGCACAGATTGGGGGAAATAGAATCAACTATTTTTTTTCTATTTTGTTACTTCTTAATTTTGTTCTAGAACTCCATTCCCAAAGAATAACTTTGCTTTGCCAGAGACTGTGCATTACCTACCTAAAGTCCATTCTCCCCTTTTTGTCTTACTGAAATACTCTCAATTTTTTCCCAATTGCAAAACGCCTCACCATGTTTACACTTCCCAGATTTCCTTGCAGCTGGTTATGAACTACGCTCTGGCAGGAAAGACGCAAGTTGAAGTATTTTGTGAAACTTCCAGAATATGCATTTAAAATGGATTAACTCAATGTAAGTGTACCCTTTGACCCTTTCCTCACTGCCTAAAAGGTTGACAATCTCTTATCACTGGCGTGCTGTGTTATGTGGTTCTTTCTTTTTTTTTTCTTTTTCTTTCTTTTTTTTTTTTTTTGTAGAGACAGAGTCTCACTTTATGGCCCTTGGTAGAGTGCTGTGGCATCACAGCTCACAGCAACCTCCAAGTCCTGGACTTAGGCAATTCTCTTGCCTCAGCCTCCCGAATAGCTGGGACTACAGGTGCCTGTCACAACGCCCAGCTATTTTTTTGTTGCAGTTTTCTGGGGCCAGGTTTGAACCCACCACCCTTGGTATATGGGGCCAGCGCCCTACTCACTGAGCCACAGGTGCCACCCTGTTACGTGGTTCTTAGATGTTATTTGGTATTGTGGCTTTGGGCATCTGTATATTGCTTCTTCAGTGAAAATACATGAACAGCAACTTAGAGTCAGGGACTACTTTTCCAAGCAATGTTGTGTATGTGTGAGCTTGTGAGTGCACACATTTTGGGGGCATGAGGGAAGAGTTATAAAAATAATAGAAGAAACAATCTCTGACATGTAGAAGTGTGTGATGAAGGTAAGATGTACTTGGCAGGAATAATAATAGAACATATATGAGGAATAAATAGAGATACATAGCAATAAACGCAGGTATATTTCAATTTCATTTCAAGATCAATACCTTCAACTGGATTGCAAATGATCACTTTCCTTTCCTTTATGCTCACAGAGTTTCAGCCCAGGTGTCCGTAAATTCAGAACTGAGGTGCTCAGAAAGGATGAGAGAAGGCACTCACTCCTCAAAACTGCAAAAATTTGCTGAATTTCTGCTCTCACTGTGACCTTAACCACAGCACTCGTTATCCCCTAATGACAGAATTGTAGCCACATAGATTACCCCCTCTTCTTCTGGCAACTTTACCTCCTATTTAACAAGGACCATTGGGAAAGTTATAAAGATGACATCTTAAGACCTAAAGGAAATCATTTGAAAATTAATTAAATTCAAATCTTTTTTTTTTTAACTTGAAGCTTCTTAAAAATATGGACACATGTGTAGCTATCTTTGTAAGGTTTCTATCTTGTGCCATGTACATAAACCAAAGAGAGTGTCCACAGTATCATAAAGTATTCTGATAAAATTCAATTTGCCACAAAAAAATGCTAATCCTGATAATAATGGTTAAAACAGTGATATTTCTAGGAACCTAGAATCTAACAGAAAATGTCTCCTGTTATAGCGGCATAGAAAGAATAGCATTGTTAATAAATGTAATTTATCACAAGTTTCCTTCTCAGTCATTTGACACACAGCATAAACAGGCTACTGCATAAATTGCATGGCAGGTAGTGATCATTTAAAATGGGTGGGGGTGATCAGAGAATGGAACCCCTGAAACAATCCTTTGAAACTCATGCACTATACTATATCATGACACAGGTCACCTTCCTGTGACTTTCCAAGCTTTTACCCACCATCCTCCAGCTGGAAGTGAAGGGTCTGAGTGTCTAGGGCATGCTGGAGCCACAATGTAGAAAGAGCCTGGGTCCTTGGAACATTTTGTGGAAGATTATTTTCCAAGGACTCACCTTAAACTGCTCTTTAAGCAAAAAATAAATGTCAGGCTAATGCAGTGAAATACGGGGTTCAGCCATCATTGCAGTTAGCACAGGCTTCATTAGCATGGCAGGTTGTGGTGGGCCAGACACAGACTTCATGTTCCCCATTCCAGGGCCAAGAATTCACCTCACTTCACTAACAGTAATTAGCAAAAATCACCTCCTTGACTTTACCATGTCTTTGCTCTTCATACTTCCTCTCTGACATTTTCTTAGTAACATCTCTTGAATTACTTATCCATGCATCAGAGACTAAGTTTTGGTTTTACTCTTACAGAGGCTACTACTGCTAAGACTTGAGTTAAGGAGTGAAGGACAAGAGAGGAGGAAGGTGGGTGGGAAAGAGATGACAGCTGGGGCCTGCAGGCTCTCTCCTTCACCATCCTCCCTTCCACTTTGCTTCATCTTTTCCCTCCCAGGACTGAAGTCCTACCCAATGCCTGGCTTTCAGGGTTCTGCTGAGGTTAGGAGGTAGGCAAAGTTGCAAAAGCGGCTTCTAGACTCTTTCTGGAAAGAACAGAGCCAGGAACTAGCTGCATAAAGGGTCTTGGAAACAGGCAGGAAACAAACTCCCACTGTGCTCAAACAAAGGGCCCAGAGATGTCTAACTTTCAATTCTCTTTTTCTCCTCTCACCTAATTCTCTTGATATTCCTTGAGGTTATGCTAATGAATAATTGTCAATTCCATTTTTCTAAAAAGAATCAATCACTGTACAAGCAATGTACACTGTACAAGCCAGCTGTACAAGCAATAGCTGGCTCCTTTAGTTAATATCCCTGGAATTTAGGTCAATGGCAACATTGTAGATCCATTTCGCTAATAGAACACTTGCTTGAAAAACACAATCAATAAAGGTGTGTTATTGCTTTTTTTTTTTTTTAATGTTCTTTGACAGGTACAAGTTCAAGATTCAGGATGAGGTAAGTCCATTTCCAAGTGTGTGCACAAGCACACATGTGAATGCACACGCAAATGTGCTCCTATTCACTTCAGCTGGCACCTGAAAACTGCACCTTGATGACTAAGACCCAGTTGATAATGGGTCTGTAGGAGAATCTGAAGTGAAGAGTCAGAAGCCCTTGCTCTCGTCACTGTTGTGTCACAACTAGTGCAGCATTGGGTGTACATGGCCTTGTGTGGGTCCCACCTCCCACACTTACCAGCTGTGTAACATTGTGCATTGTGCTTAACCTCTCTGAGCCTCAGTTTCCTCTTTTGAAATATGGGAACCATGTGCAATGATACCTACCTCACAGGGATATGCAAAGATAATGTGAAATCAATATAAACCCCTTGACACAGTGCTATAGTAGTAACTCTCAATTTACTCTAGCTAATTCCATTAAAATTATTAAAAGAAGACTGCTTACCTAACAAATTCAGGTCATGGAAATATTTTATAGTGATCTATAGATTACTATATTCATCACCAAAGATCTGTAAAATCCCTTCCATTTGAATAACCTATGAAACTCTGCCCAAACATCCTCTGACATAAAATAAGAGTGACATTCACTTACCTGCCTCACCAGGTTCTTACCCAGATCAAACAAGCAATACCCATAGTTCTCCCAGCGTACACTTGACTCCTGCCTCGAGAATGCCCTTTCCGAAAGGCAAGCCTGGCCACCTCCCATCCCTGCTAGAAAGACTGCAGTGGCTCTTCTTCTCTAATGAGAAGCTCCTAAGATGCTCTGCGTGTCCCCAAGGCCTCCAGCCTGGCCTTTCCTGTTGTGTCTCCACTTCAACCTGCGCCCAAACCACATCCAACTCCAGGACGCCTGTGGCAGGTTTGCATGTCCTGCTGTCTGTTCCCTCTGCCCTTGGACTTTGGTGTGGATCCCCATCCCTACCCACACCCATTCTCTTTTCATCACACATTGAATTTTTTTTTTATGTATCAAATATGCTATTTTTAAAAATTTTTTGTATTTTTTTATTAAATCATAGCTGTGTACAATATTATCCGGACTTTTATCGAGGATCATTTTGAGCATCCTTTTTGTTTTGAGGCCTTTCTCCAGTTCAACCTCTAAAGCAGAGCTGACTCCCATCTCCTCTGTCTTCTCCAGGTCCTTGCTGGGTTCCTCCACGTGCCAAGCACAGCACTTAGAGCCCTGCATGGCACTGTTGGCTTTCATGGTTCTTGTTTCTTAGCCTTCTTTGTCCTAGTGCCTAACACAGCACCTAGCGTGCACGCTTCAGGTAGAATTGCATGAGATTTCTGTTTTTATAGATATTGCCTATGTCATGCAGTTCAACCCAGAGTGGATGCTTAGTAAATATCAACTGAATGAATGAATGTTCGCTCCTACTGACCTACTAACTGATAAAGCTCTTCAGTGACACCCTGATTTTCACTTACATTTGTTTATCTGCCTAAATATACATGTTAACCCTCTTCTTATTTTCCAGTAGAATTTTGTTAAAATTTGGAGTTACATCTATTTGTTTTTACAACAAAATGATAGAAACAGTTTATAATATTGTTCTCTGGACAACATAGATTTGAAGGACTACTTAAGACAAACTCAAAGTGTTAAAAAAAAAAAAAAAAAAAAAACTTCATAGATGTACTATTTCTCCCCTAAGCCAGCTTGACACGCTGAAAAAGTTACTAATTTATTCAATGTTATAATCGGTCATTGTATTATCTAGAAGCCAAACAATTTTCTAATTTCCCAGTTGCACTCCCTGATCAAGATATATACTCTTCTAAGAATGGTCATTCTGGTTACAACATTGGTTTTAGGTTTAGTGAGCAAGCATAGGACAAATCACATGTATGAGAGATGTATGTCTCACATTTTACATCATCAGGGAATGACCCAAATCATTCACTGATGATTATCTGTATGCTGATATTCTCTAAGCAAAGACACAAAGGTGTACTGTATGTATAATAGAAATTGGGATCCTGAATGCCTCAAGTATAGACTGTCACCAGATGACCAACTTTGTACTGAGGGATTAGCCCTCAGATACAGGACCTGATAGAGCTACAGTCAGGAAACTAAAGAACCTACTTTCTGTGGTGATGGCCAGCAGCTTTGACCACCATTGAGTCCACAGAATCACCAAGCATCAATTCAAATGCCTAGAGAGGCCAGGAAGACAACGTAAAGAGACAAAGAGTGTTAAATGTGAAGTGACAGAGGGTGGTGAGGAGTGTGGCAAAGCATCTGAAGAAAAGGTAGCAGCCATTCGGTTCTAACTGTGTTACCCTTCCGGTCTAGGTAGTCAGTGTTGCCAGATTATAGGATTTCTAAAGAGAAGCTTAGAAATCCGGATGTGTATGAGAAATTTCCTGGGATATGTTTTTTCATGGGTTTAAATACTGCATCCTACAAAATATGGCTAAAAGCTAAACCTGACCTCAGGCCAGTAGTTTGGCAATTCCTGCATAAAACTATCATCTTTGGTGCCTCTGAAAACACGGTACTTAGAAAATGAAAGAGAGTTCTACAGCCAGAATGTTCAAAGAAAATGCTAATTTTAAATACTTTCATATACCATTACTGCAAATATTCTGACACGTGTTGGAACATGTGTTCCAATTTTTAATTTGGAAAACTATAGCTTTGACACCTCTAGTTACAATTTTGGACCCCCTTAGAAGATAAGAATATTCCTTCAAGGTGAAGAAAGAAAGAAGAAACAGGCCTAAACATTGAAGGGTCAAGAAAGCAGGTTGAATTGGACAGGGTGTTTATTTCAGAGAATAAGGAATGTTAAAAGCTGTCTCAATGCATGCCTGTTTCTCTTTCACTAGCTCATGCCTTTCAAAATGCAAACGCTTTACCTCTGTTAGTAAGAAATCATATTGAAGTCATTCTCAGAGGTCTAGCCCATGATGAGGACACCACAGTCATTAGACAATTACTTTTCCTTCCTAAAAATTTTGGTCCAACATCAGCAAAACCAGCCTCCCAGACTGAAAGTCTCCCAACCCACTAACCAACGGAGGGCCTGAGTAGCCCTCTAGTTGCACAACTACCCACATGTACACAGGTGACAAGAGAATACTCAGTTTGGTTCCAGTGTTAGAAACACAGGGAACTTATCAAACAGCAAAGTGGGTGGCAGGAAGAGAAGAGCCTTCCGTCTTCAGCTCTCACCCCAAGTGAAGGAGTGCGGGGCATTTAAGGTCTACCTCATTTCCATGTGGGGACAGAAACATTATCGGATGAACATAGCTTTTGAACAGGAAATGGGGTGGGGGGGTCGAAATGGGGTGGGGGGGTCATCAGTTGGGCTGGAGCATACATAGAACAAGAATGACACAGCCTTTGCTGGTGTCAAATGTAAATTTGTTCAATAGCCCAGTGGAACAGTAACAAGGCCCTGTCTTCAGATGCTGCCCTCCATTGCATGGTGGAAAAAACAAAAAATACACTGTCAACTCGCCCGAGTCAGATAATTCCACTGGCTGCAAAACATCCAGGCACAGAGCTCTGGAGACCTTTTAAGAGGTCCTCTATCATGCCCTGCCTTTTCCAGAATGAGACTAATTTGCTCTGATTACAGCCAGCTCCTGCAAAGAGAGAAGGCAAAGGAGAGAAAAGGGAATGAATTGTCAGCGTTATTGAAAAGATTCATGATTAGTCACACTCACTCTCAGGCAAGTTCCTGGCCAGACACCACAGCACTCATTAGCAGGCCTGAGAACTGGCGTGCCCTCCCACAGCTGAGGAACAGCCTGGGCCTGACAGGCCCCCGGGAACCTGCAAAGCCCTGTGTTCTCCCACACCCTGCAATGAGAAAGACCAGTTTGGGCAGGCCTGGGTGCAATTCGCTCCCCAGATGCTTAAGTGAATCTGTTTCTTGCCCTGTGTTGCTTAACACATTGTATGCGGGTCATGTTCACACAAAATTGCATAAGAAAGCGGGCATTTTTCATACATTTTAGCGTCAAATTAGGCTTTGCGTAACATTGTGATATCTTTTGACCTATTGCGTATATTTTAATGAAACTTTCGGTGTCTTACATCAAAATTAGTCTTTTATTTATTTACTATCCATCATATACACCCTATTTAGTACTAGCATGTAAAATACGCGTTTACTCATTTCCTGACTAAAACGTAATTATTCAGGTGCTCAGCTGCTGTGGAAAGCAAGGTAGCATCCCTTCCTGTGCACGGAAGCAGACCTGCTGGGGACTGCTGTTTCATCCTCAGGTTCCCTTTGGAGAACTCAAGAGCTGGGCATGTCCATGGTTTGCCATCCTCTCCCGCCTCATTTCCAGCCTCAGCTCTGAGCTCCTGCTTTTCCCAGAGCTGGAAAGATTTCTTTCATTCGTCTAATCCCAACCATTTTAACTTAGATTTACCACGTAGCCATTACAACATTCAGGGCTTTAAAGACTAATCTGATTCATTTGCAGGAGCCAGGGTAGGCTGTAGGAATCACTGATTTCAATTTCCAAAGCAAGGGGAAACTGAGGCTGGAAGGCAAAAGGACTTGCTTAAAATGTACCACAGGGAAGAGGAGCCATGTCCCTGCTTTTGTCTTCATTTTCATCCCATTTATTAGAGCCACAATCCCCTAGAAGAAGATGCCATTTTCTAGTTAGCACCAGGAACCAGTTAATCCCCACTGCTTGAAAAAAACCCTCTCAGAATCACAACTCCATGAAGCTCATTGAAAAGTGATCAAAAAGACCTGGCTTCTGTTAGAACAGTTTGCACCCTCCCCCATGGGTCTGAAAGCAAAGGACAAGTGCTCAGACTTCATAAACGACCACAGCAGGCATTGCCTGTCCTGGGTCATCATCCCACATGTGGGGGAATGCACAATGCAATGGGTTCTGCTGGAGAGTACAAAAGACCCTCCCAGGCTTAGCTGTGCCACTTCGCAGGTCCACATCACTGTGGAGCAGGGCGCCAGAGCTGGCACTTCTTGGTGCAGACTGATGTGCATGCTGCCTTAGATGTATGACACCGGGAAAAAGTGATACTGACTCTAAAAGGGACTCGGCGTTAGAATGATCACTGACAATCAGGTCTGACTCAGGCCATCACACTGAGTTTCTGCAGGCTGGAGCTGCTCCATGCTGGCTTCACAGCGGCACCCCTGGTAAGTGTGGTACAGCCTTGGAGGAATTCCTGTGAGCTTCCAGGCTCTCCATGAAGATGCTCGACAGCACCGTGCTTAAAGGAAGCATGCGCGCAAACTCAGAGATAAGTGGGAAGGGCATTTACTGTAGATGGACACTTGACACCGCAGCAAGTGGCCCAGGCTTGTTGGCGTTACTAGCAGGTCTGCAGGAGAGAGGAAGCATCCCTCTTCCCCCCGACTACAGCCTGAGGGAATGTGAATGGCAAGGGCAGTGCGAGTTACACAGTGCCTGGGAGGGCACAGGCTCTTCCTGGGGTGAGTCCCTGAGTCCCTCTCATTGTCTCTGCTCCTGAGTCAAAAGAGGCAGAGCCCAGGAAAGGGGGAAAGTGGCAGGAATACCTCACCTGGGAATTTCCCACCGGGAATTTCCTCCTGAGTTGCCCATGTCTCCCGAGCCTCACCCACCCCCACAG
This sequence comes from Loris lydekkerianus, assembly GCA_963574355.1. Classification (NCBI taxonomy): domain Eukaryota; kingdom Metazoa; phylum Chordata; class Mammalia; order Primates; family Lorisidae; genus Loris; species Loris lydekkerianus. The sequence goes on along the minus strand of CAUYPK010142009.1, from coordinate 32,366 downwards.
GTGCTGGGCTGCTCACCCACTGTGACTGTTCCTGGCCACGGGGCTCAGCTGAAGTCTCACGATTGCAAGGGCTGCCCCCCCGCCCCCGGTGCGTCTGCAGTATGCGCTTGTGCATACTAGCAAAACACAGTTCGCCTCTTCCTTTGGCTTTATTGTATTTCAGAAGGGAAATGAAAATAAGAAAATTTTTGATGCTTCTCCCATGTACCCTTTTAAGTGTTTTAAATTTGTCAACTCCGTTAGTTCCACAACCCTATGAGGAAATATTTTCCTCATCTACATGTGAGAGAATTGGTACTTAGGGAATTAGGCAGCAGTCACACAGCTGTGGAGAAGCAGAGCTGGGACGTGAACCTGTAGCCCCATGTGCTTAGCCACTATGCTGGTTCAGAAATGGTGATGCAATTCTGTGTGGACAGGAGTTACATGTATGCAATGCACTTCAGATTATTTGGGAGTATTTCTCTCTCTTCAGGGACACGAGGACATGCCTCGAAAGATAATTTGAGAAAATAAGGCCAAGGGGAAGTCTGCAGAATGGTCCCGAAGAGGGGCTGTGTGATGAGCAGAGCGGGCTTGGGTCTCATTCTGTCACTCCCAGCTGTGTGACCTGGGGCAGGTTGGTTAGCCTCTCTAAACCCGTTTTTCTCATCTGTAACATGGGAGTCATAGGACCCTTAACTGACAGGATTCTTGAGGGTTTAAAAGAGCTGATCCACAAAACAGCACTGAATAGTAGCCAGCCCAGAGCAAACCTGAGTAAAAGCTGGTTTCAATTATTCTTAAATATGGTGAGGTAACGAGCAGTTAGAAGATAATGTTGGAAAAAAAAAAGATTCAAAATCTACATTATCTTCTTAGGTGTCAAATTTGTCATGGAAACTTATGAACTCTAAGTAAGAAATTTCTCTTAAAATGGTAATTTTGGAAAATAGCTCCCCTTTCCTCGGCTGGCTGCTGCCACGTCTCCTGCTTGGCCTCTTTCTCCCAGGCTTTAGTAAATCATAGTTGTCATATAATAGCTCAACCTGGCTTGCTTCTCCAAACCTCGACTCCCAGCTCTGCCCACATTATCTGTGAGTTTCCTTCTGAAAAGTGCCTCTGGGCGACAGTCCCGGAGATTCAAACGGCAAATGGCACTCAGGTGTGGCTCTGCGTCACCTGCACCAGGCCTGCTGCTCACAGCCTGGTAACATGCTGGCCAGCCACTGGCCGGGAGCCCGCATTCCTCACAGAGGTCCTGTTACTATAATAGCCATATTTTCTCTTGCAGTGAAGACTAATTGAATTAAATTGGGCAGCATTTGATCCTAACCAAATTGCCTGATCCAGGGGAGGCCTCTGCGAGGTCGCGGACAGGAATGAGCAGAGTGATCAGACAGATGTCCTGGCCACAAGGCCCAGCTGTCTTGTTCCTGTGTCAGTGCACACCCCAGAGCCCTCTCCTAGCCCCTGGTATCCTCTGGAAGGATATGGGGTTCCAGGGGCTGGGGAAGGAAGAAGAAGAGTCCCAGGCACTTGGGGAGCAGAGGAGCCAGAGGGAGCAAAGTCTGACTGACACCACTCATTGGACACAGGGACACTCAGATACACCCATAGGTGATTGGGGACACCTGTAAATAAAAGCATAAAAAAATTCTGCCAGTGGAGGTTGGGGCAGGGATCAGGAATGGGGTTAAAATTGGCAAGTAGGAACTAAGAGTTTTTCTCCAGTGATATCTCAAACTGTTCACGGTATAAATGTCACACGTCCTTGGCAAACAAGCAGCCCCAGTGGCCTTTATCAAGAGTAAATTATGTGGGTATTTTGCTTATCTGAAAGTAAATAAGAAACACAGATACCTGCTTTTAAATGTCTAGCTAGATCCATTTTCCCTTCTTTTTGCAGATAAAATTAAATATAGATATCAAGATCTAAATTTATCAGCAGAATGCATAACGGGATATCGGGAGGGGGACGGGGAGGGAACTTCAGGGGGTTATGCCTCTGCAAACCTCTTCCTCTGTCATTCTCCCCTGTCTTTACTGCCTGCGCACCATGGATTCATGTCAATGCGCACCTTTGCAACGGGAAATGGAGTGACCTTTGCGAGCATGCCTCTTTACCTCCATTTCATACTACTTTGCAGCCAACAGGGAAAAAATTAAAAGATTCTTAACATGTTGAGGGCACCTGGAAATTTAATACTGCCTGCAAACATTGGCAAGGTGGCTTTAGTGCTCCAGGAGGCCCCACTGTGGGAACTCCCTGTTAACTGGCCCTGGGCGAGTAGTAGAGTTGTCAGGCTGTGAAGACTGTGTACTTCATTTTCAATGGTCACTCAGGGATTACCAGGAAGAAAAAAAAAAAAAAAGTAGTGTTGGGATTTGGAGAATAAGCAGCAGCTGGGCACAAGAACTTAGCAGGGTAAAAATTATTGTCCTCCTAAGAAGCTCAGAGTGGATGGTTTCTGAGTGCATCTGTTCTCTTATTATTGCTCTAGCAGGAGGTGGTGGGAGGATTTCCCCCTTCATTTATATGCAGAAGGTTCATTCTGTGTGCAAGGACAAGGATCTGTGGGCTGAGAAAGGAAGTCCCAAATGCCCAGTAATTTTTAAATTATGGGTTATGACACATTAATGACTCCCGAGATGGGGAAAGTTTCCATTAGTACATATGATTCAGCCTCATAAGAGAGCCTCAGTAAACGCCAACTTGGTTCCCAACCCAATAATCCTCCAGGGTCCAACCAACTCCTTCCAGGGAGAGTCCTCCCAAGAGATGTGATGAATCACCATTACAGTATCGCTAGAGCAGAGGGAGCAGGTTAGCAGCATTAGATGGACTCCGGTAAGGGTTTAAGATTAAAACTTAGGCAGCGCCTGTGCTCAAAGGAGTAAGGCACCGGCCCCATATGCCGGAGGTGGTAGGTTCAAACCCAGTCCTGGCCAAAAACTGCCAAAAAAAAAAAAAACATTAAAACTGAAAAAAGAGGAGGATGAAAGAGTATACCAAGGGCAGTCTGGCCCCAATGTCCTCCACATACCATGGGAAACACTAGACTTTACACTTGACTCACATTCTTGAAAAAGGTTGCTCTAAATGCGCCACCATTGCTTACTTGTTTTCACATACAGGCTGTTAAACCAAAAGAAAGAGAGGTTCAATCTAGTGCTGCATCAAGTAGGTAGAGATCATGTGGGCAAAGATCCTCTCCATGCAAACTGGTGCTGCACAGTCAAACCTCTAATGCCGGCCGTGAAATGCAGCTGATGCTTTTTGCTCTTCCTCACCACCCTGGCTCCCTGCATGTCCCTTATTTATATGGATGTCCCACAGACTTGTGACCTTTGTCTCACTCTGCACACAGCTGTGGAGGGCTTCAGCTACCATATGCATACTCTGGAAACGCCCCACTCCAGATCCTGAGGGCAAAACTGTCCACCAAACTTCAAGGCATTCAACAAACACCGGCAGAGAACGTGCTATGTAAGATGCCCCGAGCTGGGCACCGGGGAGGGAAATGATTAAAACATGCCATCGGCTGTCAGGGCGCACACGTGATTTTACATGCATCTACTTACAGCCTTTTTCTCTCAAACTTATAGTAAAAATCATAGCAATAATAATTCTTTTTGAAAAAATCTGCTGCCACTTGTTGAGAATCTGCCAACCTATTTCATACCAGCTGCCCAGTGTAAAGGGCTTTCTGGCCACCCTAACACACACACCCACAGCCCTCTGCTATAGTTTGGGTGTGTAAGTTCCCTCCAAAATTCCTATTGGGGTCAGGCGTGCTGGCTCACACCTGTAATCATAGAAATCTGGGAGGCTGAGGCAGACCAGCCTGAGCAAGAGCAAAACCCCATGTTCACTAAAAACAAAACAAAAAAATTATTCTATTTTTTTTTTTCTGTGTTGTGGTGAGTACCTGTAATCCCAACTACTCGGGAGCCTGAGACAGGAGAATCTCTTAAGCCCAAAAGATTGAGGTTGCTCTGAGCTATGATGATGCCACAGCACTCTACTCAGGAAAATAAAACGAGACTCTTATCTCAAAACAAAAGTTCATGTTGGAGCTATACCTAATGCAATAGTTTTAAAACATGGAGCCTTTCGGAGGTGATTAAGTCATGAGGGTGGAGCCCTCGTGAATGAGATTAGCAATCCTATAAAAGGCCTGGAGACCTGGACAGCACTACTAGGCTCCATTTGCCCTCCCAATCCTTTCTCCATGTGAGAACCCAACATCTGTCCCCTCCAGAAAATGCATTAATCAGGCACCATCATGAAAACAGAGACTGAACCCTCCCCAGACACCAAATCTGCTGGCAGGACTTACCAGCCTCCAAAACTGTGAAAAATAAATTTCTGTTATTTATAATTACCCTGTATCAGGTATTTTGTTACAGTGGCGCAAAGGGTGGGATACTTTCCTCACTCACAGGCCAGGCAAGGCTCAGGTGTGCCATCTCAGCACAACCTCCTCCCAGCTGACAGCCGGACTGTGACAAGGGACAGAGACCAGGTGACCCGGAAGTAATTTTAGCCCTGGATTTAAGATTATAGTGCTGTCTATTTGACTTTTCTACCTATAATAAGAAATATAAGATGCTTCTAGATAAATCTGAAGTAAAAATGCCTTACTATTTCCCTTTCAACTTCCAGATCAGTTAGGTGTATCCAGAGATTGCAAACTGAGTTCTTTTAAAACAAAACAAAACAAAAAAAAAGGCTACCTTTTGTAAATATTTCTCTGAGTGAATCAGAGGATGAGTATTCTCAATGGTATATAATTAGAACTGAATACATACAGAGGGGGTCAAAAACACGTATACACATATTAAAAAAGGAAATGACTATTAAATTCGTAATAACTCATCATGTTTGACTTCTGCAATTACAAGAGGTGCTCAAGATGACTTGTGTACATCTTTGACTATCAGCATATACTGAGTATTATAATTGTAATATTTTTCTTTCTTAAAATGTGTATATATTTTTTGTACCCTCTATATATATAGTAGAATTTCTGTAGGATGACCACCCAAGGAATTGTAACAAACCAGTCAACATATAGAAGTGGTCGACATAAAGAGCCTACTGTGTTGATCCGTACATGTGGGGCAAGTCTGCTCTACAAAAATTAGGTCAAGGTAAGAAGGTGGTCAATGTAGGGAGGTGGCCAATTATTGGGCAGGGGTCCTCAAACTACGGCCCGTGGGCTACATGAGGCAGTGTGATTGTATTTGTTCCTGTTTTGTTTTTTTACTTCGAAATAAGATATGTGCAGTGTGCATAGGAATTTGTTCATAGTTTTTTTTTAAACTATAGTCCGGCCCTCCAATGATCTGAGGGACAGTGAACTGGCTCCCCGTTTAAAAAGTTTGAGGACCTCTGCAAGGTATATAGATGATAAAGTTGAATGTTTTCTGCATATCCCCAAATTGTTATAATAATTATTACCCCTTTATTGATCTCCTTGTGATTTTTTAATTGTCATACATTTGAACTTATAAATTAACTGTCCTTAATAAAGTGTTTTATTTTTTTAATATCCTGAGGTTCTTTCTGGGACTTTGTTTGGGGGGAAAAAATATTTAGTACTGAAGAAGTTTGAAAGCCGCAGAAGGAAGCTAAGGATTGAGCTGTACAGGCAAAGCCCTCCCTGCAGCATCCCTGAGTGGGTCTTCAGCTCTGCACACACATACACCCTGATGGGCAAAATCACCTGCTTCCCTCCCTCTGGGTCTGTGTCTGTACATGTCGCATCCTCCAGTGGAAGGAGGCCCTTGAATGTCACCTCCTGGAAGCCATCCTGATATCTCCCATATGTGCTCCCATAAAAATGATCCCCCTGCCATTCCCAGGTTGCTGTAATTGTTATTTACATGTCCAAGTTCACAAATGGGAAGGGTTGTCATTTATTTGTATCTATTTACATAGTGGCTACTGCACTGCCTGGCTCATAATACATACTTAATAAATGTATGCTGATGGCGTGAAGGAAAGATTGAGCAATTTACAAAACAACCTGGGTTTAGTCCTTAACTAATTTGAGCTTCTAAATCTCTGGAATGCTCACACCTGATAGTGAACAACTACTATGCATCAGGACCTGCTCTATGTCTGTGAACTTCCTCATTTAATCCTTCAAACCAGCTCCATGAGATGGGTATTATAACTCACATGGTAATCCTTCAGATGAGAAAAATGAGGCAATGTAACTTGGCCACGTTCCCATAGCCAGCAACGGGCACAGTGATAGCTGGATCCTGTGTTATACCTACTATGCCATGTGTCCTCCCAGAGACTGCCTTACTGCTCTTTAGAGAGCTCTGTCCTCTGCCCAACATACCCTCAATGATCCAGAATCATGGCAACTATCCCATAAAATGCATACCTTTGGGACTGCTGAGATCATTTTCCTTTAAACTGACTGTCCCAGAGGATAGCAATTGTTAGGTACTGATTTCAATTTTGTTTCTGCCTAGACTCCTAGCCATGAATACTCAATCTGCCACATATCGGCTCACTGGCCTTCTCTGAATCTCTATTATCATCTGTAAAATGAATTGAGAGAACCAGACTGACGCCATCTTAGGAGTTAAGTTTCATTTTCTCCACCATTTTGTTGTGAGAGTTTCATTTTCCTGTAAAAGCAGGCATTTCCCCAAAATCATAAGATAACCATCTCCCAATCAGGAACCGCCCTCTGGATCAGGCCACATGGCAGACCCAATGGCAGCCAATCCAGAGGCAGCCCATTTGTTTGAGTTGTATACACCCTGCTTGTTGCGCCACATTATAAAAATCCCCTGCTTCAGAGCTTGGGGCTCCTGGCTTGGATCCCTTGCAGCGGAGCCCCCGGGAGCCCAAGCTCGAGGTTACAATAAAAGGCTCTTTTGCTTTTGCATCGGAATCGGCTCCCTGGTGGTCTTTGGGGACTTCATGATCTGGGCACAACAGAATCAGTAATACCACTTAGCATTGGTTGGTAGTGATTGTTTTTGTCATAAAGTAAATACAGATGAAATACCTGGTCTGTCTGCTTTTCTTTCTTCTTACCATTCTAATTACTTGATTCTAATGTTCCATGGGATTCAAAAGCACCCCATGTTAGAAGTATGTCTACAATAAGGACAAACAAGGTTCCTATATTCTTTATATAAAGCATGTAAACTTTAGACCGCGTCTTCTCCTAACAGTTGTTTTGGTAGCACTGAGGTCGTCTTCCCTTTGTTCCTGATTCTTGGCTGTCTTCCGGATAAAAGAGGTTGGGTTCCGGCTAAACAAGGGGTCCCGGCCTGACTCGCCACGTGGTGGCAGCACCCCACACTTCCCTTACTCCCACTCTTCCGTGAGTGTGTGTAAAAGGACGTGCTCTCCTTTAACCTGGCACTCTCAGTCTCCGCCTTTGTTTTCCCCGTAAATGATCTCTTTCACTTTAAGGTAATGGCAAATATTGTTCCTGTCTGTTTTTATGCACTCATTTAGAATGACATGGAACTTTGTCAAACGAAGCACATTTCATTAGACCATTGTCACAGGGAAGTTTTTCTTACACAAAATTATCTATAATTAAAAATGTAGAGAGGTTTTCCCAGCTCCACACAGCTTTTTAAAAGATAGAGACAAAACCTTCATTGAAAAAGCAATTTATAATGCCAGTAATTTTCTACATCGGTCCTGCTATTATTAAGGATAGCAGTTTTTAAAAGAACTCTTAGCTCTAGGCTCTCTGCTTAGTCTGTCATACTCACATAATGGCCTGTCCCTAACTTCAGCCCATAGTCATGAAGTCATCCTGTGGCACAATTTGCTACAGAATCAATCAAAGAGGAAGACTTTAGGTTCAAAATGAAAAGCAATGAGAGAAAGAAGCATGATGTGGTGGGGAGGATCCATAGAGCACTGTTTTATGTGAAAGACTGCTGTGAACACAAGTTTTGAAATAAAATGCCACCAGAAAATGACAAAAACATGCGAAGTGAATAAAATAGTTTTCCCAAAGCCCATTTCCTTCTCCCACATTTTTCGATCATAGCACATGGTTAGAAAGTCCCAAATAAACGGCTCCCCATAGCTGCTGTGATATTTCCGGTTGTGAGCATTCCAAGGGAATAATTGTATTTCTTTCATAAAATCCTGGAAAGGAATCACAAAACACAAGGCTTTAGATGTGATAGGGATCATCTCATACCATTCCTGTGCCTTCATGAAAATCAAAACGGAAACTTTCCTAAGAGATAAAAATCTACACTGGAAATATAATGAAATGACTTTTCCGAGGCCAATGACAAAGTTCCCTCAGAGTATAGGGTTAAATAGTCTAACAAGGAAGGAATCAGGGGTCTAGAGTCAGGAGATAACAGTAAAAGTCTCAGGTCTGGGGTTTTCCCTCCCTCCAAACATGGATAGTCCCATGACGCCCCAGGCCCCACTCGTCTCATCTTCAAAAAGGGACATGACAGGTGTGAAGGTGCTCTGTAAACCACAGAGAGCTTTTCAGATGCCTTGTACTGTTAACTTTGTGCTCTCTCCATTTATTTTCCCTCATGGACTAAAGAATACAATCCTTTACCTCTGATTTGCAAAAAGACTGGTTTGGTTCCCACCGTGCTTCTAGCCCCTTGCAGCCCAGCAAGAAGAGCAGCCTGAGGAGGGAGTGTGAATCCCGCGTGCACAGAGGCCACCCACCACCATCCCCCTTCCCTGAGGGATGTGGCTCTCTGCGCTTGTGGTAACTCAGCCTGGATCTAGTATTAGATCGGTGGGGTGAGGGACAGGAGCCCTGGGTTCTGCTACTGACTGTGTAATTCTGGGTCCTTCGCCTAGTTGGTCACTTATTCAAAACAAATAATTAGAGACAAGGGCTTTTAAATCAGGCAGCCTAGGTTCAAATCTTGATTCCCTCACTGACTTGAGAGCATTTGTATTTTACCTTAGGATAAACACAAATACAGCCAGTATTTATGGACATTCGTGTTGGTAGCGTTGTCCTGAATGCATTATAGGTACTGAATTGGGTGATCTACACAGCAACTCTAGGAAGATGAAGAAACTGAGGCCAAGTGCTTCACTGCCCTGCCAAGGTCACTTGGCTGGTGAGTGGCAGTCACACTCTTCATCGCAAGTACATGGAATTCTTTTTAAAGAAATGAGTCAACATATGTGAATGCTCAGAGCAGTGAATGACACACAAGGTCAAGACACTCAATCTTGGCTATGATTTATCATTTGTGGGGTCCTGTTAAGTGTCAGTAACTGCCAGGTGAAAGCCAAGCCCTATCTCATTAAGGTCACAAATTTTTTAATACCTTATGGTTCTGGAGATCAAGTCACAAAGGCGATGTATAAAAATTTGATGTGCTTTTTGAAAGTGAAAGGCAAATGCACTTGGAAGGCAGAGTTACCATTACTTTGTTTTAGCAGAATCTAACATTATGTCCCTGTAACGGGAAAAATTTAATCCGAGAGATACATTCTAACCACCATCTTATTGGAATAAACATCATCTGGTGCTGTGGCAATTGCCTTAAACCTACTCCATTTGCCAAAATAACTGATTTGATTTGTAGTTCTTAGAAGTCACATTGACTCCAGCCCTTCTGTCCCAACTCTTCCCTTGCTTATCTTCCTCCAGACAGGGACACTTAATGCAATGTGAAATGTCTCTCTCCAGGACTCACTGGCCTTCTCCCAGAATATTGGCAAACTAATCTTTCTAAACAATCAACATGTATTCATTGAACATGTACTATTTGCAAAGCACTATGCAGAGGATATGTTGTTAATGCTTTCCCACATTTGTACCTATAATTCTGGATTAATTCTGCTATAAACTTTTGTGTTACAAGGATGATTGAATAAGTGCAAGGGAACTCATCCTTTGTTCAATCTCCAATTATGTCTTTCTGTAGAAAATTGTGCCTAATACAGTTAAGATATTAAAGAGCATCATGGTTCTTTTAGCCCAAAAGACAAATTTCTGAGGGAGCTAACATCATAGTAACAAGGTGTTTATCTGATCTTAATGAGCATTTCTTGATCACCGATTGTCACCTAAATTCTGGCACATAATATTTACTAGCTGTGCGACCTTTACCTTGGATGAGTTACTTAACCTATCTGAACTTCAGTTTCTTTACCCGTAAAATGAGGAAAAAAATAAATTCCTAGTGAGTCACGTAAAAGCATTTATTACTTCATTTCATCCTCTCCAAAGCCCTGTGTAGTAAATGTTGTTCTCTCCGCTTACGTCTGGTGAACTGAAACTCATTTTCATGATCGAAGCAGCATACCTAAGTTCTTACAGTTGGTAAACGGCAAGGTGGGGACTCAACTATTTTCTGTATTTCAAAAATTTCAGAAGCCTGTGCTCTTTTTCCTGGACCAAAGGCCCAGGACAAGCAAGGATTGCAATCAGAGAATTTAAAAGCTTAAGTAATAGGTGCCAAATATTTTTATCATTAAGCTCAATTGTCCTTATCCTATATATTTGGACAGTCTGGCCCCAGAATTTCTTAGTATATGTGTTTGCAGGTCAGTGCTCAGAGAATTTTCCATAACACTTTTGAAATACAAATGCTCAATTGCAAAGCTAAGGAAAGCCAAATTTGCTCTAAAGTCACAAAGTTCCATCCCCCTGCTTCCTCCTGCAACATGCTGGAGGTCAAGTTTCCCAGTGGTATGGGGGATTTCACCAGGAAGTTCTCAAAGCAGGAAAGTGGATCCTGAGTGCTGCCTCGGAGGCCCTCAGTGAAGAGATGGCCTTGGAGGAGGCCTTTGTCTGAGGGGACCTGCCAGGTACGAGCAGATAAATTGCATCTCTGCCAAAGGTTGTGCACCTCGGAGCGCAGCTGATGCACCGGGCCTGCCCCTCACTTGGGGCATGAGATGAAGAAATGACAGCCACGTCTAGGTAGTGAGTGAAAGCGGGAAAACTCCTTGGGGGAGGGCGGAGGATTTCAGTGCCATCAAGTTCAGGATGGCCTCGTGTGCTGCCACTACTGTGTCCCTCCTCCTCACCCTCCTTCTCTTTTTCTCCCATTCTCTCATACACAGTCATCAGTCCATTTAACTCAAATTCTATACATGTTTATAATTTTTTTTATTTCATTAAAACCTCATAAGATACACAGGCAGTCCCCTGGTTATGAATGAGACCGGTTCTGTAGGTTTGTTCTTAAAGTTGAATTTGTATGTAAGCTGGAGCAAGTACGTTTACCTATTACCTTAATAGCCCCTGTCTGTAAGTGGAAGTTGTACGTAAGTCAGATGCTTGTGAGTTGGGGACTGCCTGGACCTCACACTATGCCCACCAGGAACCGCTGCAGGTGACCTAAACACATCCTCTATCCTGTTTTATAGAACCCTCGCTCCTAGAATTGTCTCTCCTTTGGGTCAATTTTCCACGCCCGCTCCAGTAATACCCTGACAAGGAGGGCTGCCTCTTTACCCGCCACATAGCTACACTTATTGGAAGGATAGCCAGGAAGTTTCTAGAGACACATCTGGGATAAAGATCTAACCAAGTTAGAATAAATTATATTCAAGGGTAAGAGGCACTTAGGATAATCATCAAAGGAAAATTATAACAACACTTTACATTAGAGGACCCTCCTTCATTTTTTAAAACACTATGAAAAGATTCCATACCCCAGAATGAATGGAAAATAATGGTTCTTGCTTAAGTTACTTTCTGGTCTTGCCCGGGCGGCCTCTGCTGAGAGAACGGAGGGCCAGAGTGGGATCAGATGTGCGGGGTCGGCTGCAGATGGCTGCAGGCCTAGCTCTTGCAGAGCCCAGCCATGCACTGAAGGGCCATCTGCCCTCAAGAAGTGGTAGCTCCAGCCTTTCCTGGGGCTGTCTTTGGTTTGCTGTTCTGAGTGTCACAGTAAGAATGCCACTGGGTTATCCAAATAGCCACTTAATTGCAATTTGGCCAACAAGTTCCCCAAGAGTTAACATGTAGACCTCAAGCTGTAGACTCAACCTCATCTCCCTTTACCTCAGAAGCCATACACCATCATTCCTTATGTGAAAATGTTGTATAAGCTGGACCAGCCATTATGACAGTCCCCCACGGCCTCCTCAGGAGAAAGAGGAGCAGAAAGCTGTTCTTGGAACCTTCCCTCAAAGCCTTCTTTACTTCTCCGTGGGCTGCCCAGAGTACTCCACAGAGAATTTTTTCTTCTTTGATAATTCAGGTCAGATTTGCAGAAGCCAAATTCAGTGAAGGCTTAAGTAATTTTCCACATTGGCTCCCTTTTGTGCTCAAATTTAGCTGAAAATTGCTTAATTCTCTGCTCCACTGTGAATGCATAGATTTCGCCTAAAATTTTTTAAATCACAAAGACCCCCGGGAACCCTCAACTTAAATTCACCCACCCCCAGCATTAGTAGTGGTGCTACAGATACAATTAAAAAGGCTTAAGGACTGACTTACATAACCCAGAGAAGAGAATCTTACCTGAGGACAGTGGGCTATAAAATCTACCGTGCCATCACAGGGGTTAGTATGGCTAGCACAAGTTCACCAAAAGAGCTCAAAATTGAGCACTAGGAAACCTGGATGCAGGCCTTATTCCAAATACTTTATGTGTGTCTTGGACTCCTTTGATGACCTGGTGGATGCGTTAGAATCTTAGTCATATTTGCACAAAATCTGAGGAAGTGTTTCCCAGGCCCTGCCTCAGGTAACAATCTCAGCTCAGTCTGTCCAAGCTCCATCCCCACTGAGTTCATTTATCCTGCATTAGGAGAGAAAGACAACATGTTTTATTTTTAATACTCGAAATGCTAACTTTCCCATGTAGCCTCAAGAGCAAAAACAGAACCATGTTGGGAAGTTTAATCCACGCGTGGTGCAGCTCCACAGTCTTGTCCTCGACTTCAGGAGAGGCTGAAACCACCCCCCGCTGCTCAGAGCACAACTTGCAGGTCCATAGGGTCTAAGTCCCAGCCATCTAGAAATGTATCCATCTGTTTACAAACTGCTGTTATGCTTACATCAATATTTAATTCTCCTCAGAACCCCGGCCTTGCAAAAGGTTTATAAAAGGCTGCTTTGTGGTACTAGAATAGATACCGCACCAAATGGAAGACAGTAATCACTCAGTTACAAACCACGCCCCTTCCTTCCTTCTTGTGTACACACACACAGCCACATGTCTACACACCAGCACCTAGAGCTGGCCATGTCAGCGCCCCCAACACTGTACAACTACATCAAATACCGACTGTTGACGTGCAAAACAGCAGCTACAGTTCTTGATATAAACAACTTCCCATACAAATGTATATCACAGTAAATGTATAGCCATCCATACAGCAGAAGTGTGGCTGTAAATATACAGTCATCCGTACGCACAGCGGAAGTGTGCACCTGTCACTGTCCCTCTCTACTTGTTCTTATGTCACGGTATGTGATAGTTTTTAAAATCTGTCAGGAGACATCAGCAATATATGAGATGAATAGCCTTTGTGCATACTGCTACAGCACCAGGGCCTCTCAGAGTTGGAAGGTATTTTACAGGCTTCACTCTGTCTCTTTTGCAACCTTGGCAGTTGGTTTTACAAGCATCTGTTTGAATACTGCTTGTAACAGGGAACTCACTCCTGCACAGACCTAAATATCAGGAAGTTCTTCCATATTTCAAGCCAGGATATATCCCTAGTAATTTTCACGTCAGATACACATCGAACTTGCCCTCCTCTTCAAGCTAACTCCTTTTCTGTTCCTGTTATAACTAGCGGAGCCGCCGATCAACTGCTTCAAAAGCAGGCCACACACGCACACCCTGTTCCAACAGCGGTTACCAAACCCAAGGGAGTTTATCCTTCCGAGAGAGCCTCTCTGATCTGCTGCCTTCTCTTTGTCCCAAGGATTTTATCTCCTCTTTCTTAAATTATTGCTTGGGCCAATAACTGATCACCCTGCCTCTAACCTCCCCTTTATAGTTCATCACCCAAATTAAACCAAGACGTCATTGCCTACAGCCCTGCAACAAAGCCCTATAACAACACTGGAGGACACAGCCTCCAACTATGACCGAAATGTTCTGTCAGTGCTCCTCCTGTCACCCTGCCCATTGACCTGCCAGCCAGCCCTGGGGACCACATACCGCTAGTCCCATGGATGTGCACAGGGGTGGCGCATACCCGTGTTTTCACGAACATTGTTACTTTGCCTGAAAGGCTGTCTCCTTGGTCTGACTGGTGCAGTTCCACTGACCCCCCAGGCCTGCCTTGACCTCCTCCCTGTCCTGTGGTAATTCCACGGAACATTTTGTCCATGCCAATCACAACGTCTATTGTTTTTAGTAATATTTATAACAGGTGAAGTGATATTCTGCCCCTTTTCTGTTCACCTCCCCACTAGAGTGTAACCCCACAAAATCATCTATGTTTAGAGCCCTGGGGGATTAGAGAAGAGAGGGGGGGAGGGAGGGATGGCTTGTGTGCATCTCAGCTCCTCCTAGACCACCAGTCTCTTCTTCTAGACAAGGCTCTAAGACCCATGTTCGAGGGTCTGTGCATGATGAGGTTCACTGTGGTAAAGCCAGAAATTCAATCATGTGCCCTTGGAGGAGCAAGAAGAGTGGCTTAGCAGACAGCAGTGGGATCATGGGACAGACCGTGGAGAAAATGGTAAGAGAAGGACGAGAGACCTTGAGTAGAGAGGGGAGATCAGAGATGGAGGTAGGGGAAGGAGAGAGAAGAGGAGGGGGTGAGGCAGCTTCTGTGAGGCCTGCTCGGGATTGTTCACACAAGGCGATTCTGGGTCCTTCTGCTAACTGCTCACCTCTGCACCTCGCCCAGGACACGCTCGCACGCAAAGACACAGGGCACACACAGAGTTCCAGTTCCTTGAAACCAAAAAGACTTAACTAGGACTCTTGACCTACTAACATTTGTGTTTCAGGGACCAAGCATTATGTTTCCTCCTATTAAATTTAACTTTTAAAATTTTGTCCATCATTCCAGTATTTGGAAATTTCAGACGGAGATTGCTTTAAGTTGTGGAGGCAATATAGTCCCTGTACTTTTCAGACTAGTGACTACACGAAGAAAGAAAACGAGGCTTGGTATGGCCTGGTCTTCATAAACCCATATCTATTATCTTAATCGCCTCTAAAACTTTGCAGGTTGTCTATTTAATCATCTGTCCAGAATTCTGAAGTCTAAGGCATTTTCTCACTTCCAGGCTTCTGAACCTTTTCTGTTGTTCACAGTTCTTCAGACACTCAGGGGCTGTCCCAGTAGACTACGCATCTTTTCACTGACCATGTTGATTCAACCCTCTCTAGTCTGATTGAAAAATCACTTTTTTGTTGATGAAAATGGAATTTACATAGGAATAGGAAAACTTTTTGTGTCGTGTTTGAAGCAACATTATCCCTAATCACCCCTGATGTGAGAATCACCTCCTTCATGTTCTAGACTAAAATCTTTTGTCCAGATCTGAGTTTCTTTCTCAAATTATAGGAAGCTATGATTATCTCTACCAAGCCCTCAGTTTGTCACTTTGAAATATTATATCAAATCATAATTCTTCACTCACTTCTTTTCAAATTCATGCAGCCTAGCTACATACACAATAATAATAATGTTATAAATTTGTGTTCACTAATTAAATCATTATCTATCAATAATTATTATAAGTTTATAGTTTATTAATTGTCCACCTTTTTCAGGTAAAGATCCACAACTCAAAGATATGGTTGCTAAGTGATAGCTAACAGATGTAAGAGCAAAGGTTTGAGTCTATGGTTTTCTAGTTAGGATTTTCTCCCTTCTTATTTCTATTTTGATGCGTCCAGGGAGAGGCCAGTTAGAACTGGTGATAACTCTGACACCCACTCTCTTAACCACTGTGCTCTTCAAAAATTAGCTCTTGTCACTGTAATTATCATTGTTATCGCCCTTACTACTGTCATTAAGTTGGGAACACTTTTGAGTGGTACTAATAAAATTTGAATTTGAGATGGACTGATTGCCTCCTGATGTGGGTACAAATAAAACTCAAAGCCAACAGTTTGGTAAATTAGTTATTGATAGACATAACTCCACCAATTATTCATGAGCCTTGTTAAAGGTTGTGTTTTTAAGTTAGTTGTTTAGAACTCTAAACGTGTTTCCTCATTGAAATAATGTTTTTGGTACAGACAGCCCATGTGAATAGGCTGAAATACTCGACACATATCATTAAAATAGTAGAACACAAGGCTGTTATAAATTTGCAGTACTGTGTTTTAGCTACAAATTCTTCTCTAGCCTGAACTATTCCTAAAATTTTGTCTAGAGATAATTACAGCCCCATCAGCATTGACTCTCATTCACGTTGAGGTAGAGATGGCAAAGATCAGAAGATGCTTCCATGAAATCATCTTTGTGAGCACCCTTGTCCAAAGCCTTGACACTAGGAAGCACCCGGCAAATGTTTTCTGTATGAATAGAAATCTTTAGTAGGGGGAGAGGAGAGAAGAGCTGAGGGTTATAAGGCAGAATGGTATGAGAGAGTCACTGAAATCCTTACTGTGTAGCTGGAACTTCTTGGTAATTTCTTTTTGCCAGGCGCAGGGAGGAAGCACACAGAATTGGTGCTAAGTCTGAAATCTGCAGTGGGTTTTTTTTTATTTATTTAAAATACTGTTTATTTGTGATTTAACATTAATTAGCATTACATCTAAGAGCAATATCAGATAACATTTATACATTTTTCCACGGGACACAGAGGTTCATTGGCTCATTCTTTATGCCAAAGCAAGTAAATAGAGGTATTAGCAAAAGGTGCAATAGTCCACTGTTGCATTTAAAAAATATTTATGCACATTGCATTCATTTAGATATATATATTTTTTTAAAGTTATGGAAAAGC
Source organism: Loris lydekkerianus (assembly GCA_963574355.1). NCBI lineage: Eukaryota > Metazoa > Chordata > Mammalia > Primates > Lorisidae > Loris > Loris lydekkerianus. The sequence continues at coordinate 15,501 of CAUYPK010142009.1, read as the reverse complement.
ACAGTTCACAGGTTACTGTTTCTACATACATTGTAATACAACGTAAATCATGTAGAACACTAAAAAAATCCTCAAATACGGAGGTAAGCAACTGAAAATTTCTGCGAAGAGATTAAAACACTGATTCCAGTAGTTAGTTTGAGATCTAGAAGGACATTTCCAGGCTCCGTATTAATTTTAATATAATATAATAAAACTGAATAAAAATTAATAATAAGGCTGGCTGCAGTGGCCCATGCCTGTAATCCCAGCACTTTGGGCAGATGACATGGGAGTATTGCTTGAGGCCAGGAGTTAAAGTCCAGCTGGGCAGCACAGTGAGTCCTTCCTCTTCTCTTCAAAAATTTAAATATTAGCCAGGGAAGATGGGGAGCAGCTAGTCCCAGATATCAGGGAGGCTGAGGCGACCGATCACTTTAGCCCAGGAGTTCAAGGTTGCAGTGAGCTGTATGATCATGCCCCTGGACTAGAGCCTGGGAGATAGAGTGAGATTGTCTCTCTCTCAAAATAAAAATAATAAAAATGAAATTAAAAATAATGATTTATCTTTTTTATTTTAGATTGCTGGTAAATGACTGTGGCAGTCCAGGGGCACTAAATGACCTATGTTTCTACAATTCATGATATAGCTACTTGATATACAATCTGGAACCAACAGAACATTAGAGTGGAGGTTACTCCTGTTACAGATGAACACTACCTAGACAGATAATCATTTCCTGAAATGGTGCACAGCTGATTTCTCCAGTAAAATCAGAAATTTCTCCTCGAGAAACAGATAATTGGAAAGTTATAGTGAAAGACAAAAGCTGACTGTTGCAGTAAAAACAAAGAAAAACAGATCAACTGTGTGGTTTAACCAGCGAGAGGTTAGTAGCCAATGGTTAAGTTTTATGCAAATTAAATCAATTTCAGATGATGAATCCCATAGACACCCACTATGTCCATGATCTGCACAAGTGGTGACCACAAAATAACAGATATAGATATAGAGAAATTGAATATAGCCCTTCTGATTTACATATATATGTATATACACACACACACATACATACATACATATATGCATACACACACACATTTTTTTGTTTGCTTTTTGAGTCAGAGTCTCACTCTGTTACCTCAGGCTAGAGGTCCATGTCCTCAGCCTAGCTCACAGCAACCTCAAACTCCTGGGTTCAAGTGATCCTCCTGCCTCAGCCTCCTGAGTAGCTGGGGCTACAGGCACCTGCCATGACAAACTATCTTTATATTTTTAGTGGATATGGGGTCTCTTTCTTGTTCAGGCTGGTCTGGAACTCGTAAGCTCAAAATATCTCCAGAGTGCAAGGATTACAGGCAGGAGCTACTGTGTCCAGCCCTCCCTTCTCATTTATAAAATACCCAATTTAAAAACATTCCTTATGTAAATGGCATATTCAGAAAAGAAATCACCCTAATAATACTAGAATCTATTAGAGCCATTCCTTTCAGCCTACATTTCCCAATCAACAGAATTCTAAAGTTTCTTGTTTAAAAAAATCACATAGACTTTTCATAAAATTTTTTCTAAACAAAATTAATGAGCATTGAGCTTCTTATATACTCAGACTCAAAATAGACACTGCTGGGATCCTAGTGAAATCTTACAAATACAGGAAATTTTTATGCTTTCCCAATAAACTTCTCTCTACTTAGAACTCATAAACTAAAACTATTTTAAAAACAGTATGATATTTTAAAGAATATCAATGCATACTTTGTATTCTAATTAGTTGTATGTAATTGCACATTTAGCACATCAGTATAATCCTTTTCTGCTCTAATAACATTTTTTCCAGAGATGTCATATGAACACTGAAACTGAAATATTTTCAGCATACTGAGGAAAAAGTGGCTTTGATGAAAGTTAAATAATGAGATGTTTTCTTTAATTATAATATCTCTCGTCTCAAACCAAGTAGCTCAGTTTAAAATGCAATAAACCCATTGGGTCAGTATTATTGGAAAGTATGGAAAAAGAAAGGTCAGATTCTGAAATGTCAATTATTTGTAGTTGGATAAGGACAAATGTTATTTGTATTTCTTTATTTTTCAGAAGTTAACATATGGGGCATTAATGAGGAATTAGAAGGTAGTAATGAATCTTAGGATGGCTAATTGGGTCAAGTCTCTTATCATTCCAAAGACCTTGTTGAAATATGTGAGTGGGAGTTGCAAAGTGGAGTTACAAGAATCCTTATTAGAATTGCATGACTATGATTAAAAAATCAAAACTGTCTGGAGCAGTTATGGATATGTGGTTATATTTATCCATATAAGGTTATTATGACAAAAGTGTTGTGAACTAGGTGTCTTACAAACAACAAAAATTTATTTCTTACCATTATGGTGTCTTCCCCCTCTGAGGTCAATATTCTGGCAGGCAGATTCAGTATCTGGCAAAGGCCTGCTTCCTGGTTCATAGGCAGCCGTCTTCTTGCTGTGTCTCACATGGCAAAAGAAGAAGAGCTCTCTAATTCTCTCTGATAAGGGAACTAATCTCATTTATGAGGAACCCACCCTCATGATATAATCAAATACCAAAGATCTCATCTTCCAATGCCATCACATTGGAAGTTAGGATTTCAAAATATGAATTTTGAGAAAATATATTCAGTCTATAGTGACACTCTAAGATAGCTCAGAAAATATCGCTCAGATTTTTGGGCCTGGACCACTAGACATAATTTAGTTCTTCAAGATTATCACTTTGGATCACATGATGAGTACATCCCTTTTTTTTTATTATTAATTCATAAGTGTATACATTAATGCATTTATGGGGGTATGATGTGCTGATTTTATATATAGTTTGGAGTGCTTACATCAAACTGGTACATTCCATTTTGTACCAGGTTCAAGGTGGCAAGCACACAGAAGCGCAATAAATTTATTCAATCATCTCAATGTCACTATTGCTTTCACACTTTTACCCACCTGTTCTTGGGGCTAGAAATGTATATGATACAGGCAAGGGCAGAGACCTGAAGAATGTGAAAAAGTAAGGCAGGGAAGCACTAGGACATCTAAGGAAAGAGTATTTCATATATGAAAAATGGGGTGGGAAACCTTGAAGTAGAAGCATACTTGATGTATTACAGAAAGAGCAAACAAGACAGTATTGTTCAAGAACAATGAGACAGGAGATAAGGTTGATGAAGCATTGGATTGCCCAGACACACAGCAATTTGCAGCCCATCATGAGCACTCTTTCTGAGGCACAAAATCAATGTGGAATTTTGAGCCGAGGAATAATATGATACAAAATATATTTTCAAAGAAACCTCCTGTCTTTGTGAAAATATACTATAAGTGCTCAAGAATAGAAGTGGAGTAACCAATTATGAGACTGTTGGAATATTCCAGGTGACAGGGATGTTTTATTGGACTGAAGTGCTCCCTGTGAGCACTAGGTCAGCAGCAGTCAAATTCTGGATATATGTTGTATTTAAGACAAACAAGATTTGGTTTGGAATTAAATGGTGTGTGAAGACAGAAATAATTCAAGAATGAGTATAGGAGTCTTTGCCTGAGAAAACAGAAGAGACTTAACCAACAAGATGTAAAAAAAAATATAGTGAAAATAGAATTGTGAGATTATGGAAAAAGTCAAAAGCAAAATTTTAAACATTTTATTTTGGAACATGTATTAGAAATCCAAGGAGAAATATTGAATATACAATCCACTTATAAGATAAGGTTTTTATGGTAGAATACAGGCTGGAGTTATTTATTTGAGAAATTATCAAGGCCAAAAGACAAGACATGTTTGCTTATGAAAAGAAGAGGGGGGAAAAGAGAGAAAAGTGCATTCCCATATTTAGAGGTGAGAAAATGTACAAATAAGACAGAATGAGAAAAAAAATTTTGTTAAGATTTTTCATGGTTTGTTTATATATTTTTTAATATGATCAATATTACTTGTGGGTATGCTGAGAGGAAAAGATTTGATTTGCTAGAAAGATAAAAGCAGATGATACTGCAAGAGAGAACATAATTTTTATATTTAATTAATTGATTAATTAATTAATTTTTTGAGACAGGGTCTTATTATGTTGCCCTCAGTAGAGTCCCGTGGTGTCACAGCTCACAGGAGCTTCAAACTCTTGGATTTAAGCAATTCTCTTGCCTCAGCCTCCTAAGTAGCTGGGACTACAGGCACCTGCCACAATGCCTGGCTACTTTTTTGGTTGCAGTTGTCATTTTTGTTTAGCAGGCCCGGCCTGGGCTGGGCTTGAACCCGCCATCCTCGGCATATATGTGGCCAGCACCCTACTCATTGTGCTGTCGGCACCAAGCCAGAAGATAATTTTTAGAGCAGTGTTCTTGGATAGGTACCTATATACTCGAGTATAAGCCAACCCGAGTATAAGCCGACCCCCTTAATTTTACCCTAAAAACTGGGAAAACTTAGTGACTCGAGTATAAGCTGAGGTGGAAAATGTAGCAGCCACTGGTAAATTTCAAAAATAAAAATATATACCCAAAACAATGACAATAATTGAGGAATCAATAGGTTAAATGCTGATACCCTCACATCAGATACAGCTGAAGCTCTGTTTGGACATACAGATGATGAGGAGGAGGAATCCAGTTTTGAAGGATTTTAACCTTTGTGATTTAGCTTGATTACCTGTTAAGCTAAGCACACCGAATCAACCTGTATGACCCGAGTATAAGCCGAGTTTGTGTTTTCGGCACAAAAACTCGGCTTATACTCGAGTATATACAGTATTTTAAAAATAGTTTTAGGTTCACAGCAAAATTGAGCAAAAAAACACAGAGAGTTCTCATATGCTCCCTTCCCCCACCCATGCACAGCCCCCGCCACTGCTTTCTCCCACCAGAGGAGTGCATTTGCTGCAGCTGATGGACCTACCTTGACACATCATTATCACCGCAAGTCCACAGTTCACCCCAGGGATCACTCCAGGTGCTGAGCATTCCAGGCGTTTGGACAAATACGTGACAGGTGTCCACCATTGTAGTATCGCAGTATTTTCACTACCTCAAAAATCTGTGTTCCGCCTGTTTATCCCTCCTTTCTTCTAATCCCTGGCACCGGCCCTTACAGCCACTCAGCCCCACTAAGGAGAGGGTGGATGGACAGGCCTCACAGGGTGGGCAGGCCTGCAGCCCAGAGGCCCTGAATCCAGAGCCCAAAAATTTCCCTGTGGACCAGGCAGGCTCTCCGGGCCTGCAGCTCTGCGTTTGGCCAAAACCAAAGGGTCTGTGAAGATCCTAGCCAAGAGTCAGGCTAGCAAGAGGTGCTCGGCTTGTCCTTCTACCCAGAACAACTGCCACTTGGGAATGCTCCAGGCCCTAGCTTCCTCAGAGAAACTTCCACTCCTCTTTAGCCAAATGCTAAAATGGATCAGTTCCATTTTTATAGCTGGAGAGGCGTTTCCTAGGGCAGGTATCCTGTCTTCTTAAAACTTTAGGGTTGAGGAAACCACCTGTGTTCCAAATCGGAGTTACTGGTTACTGGTGCCTTCGCACCAGTAGAACGTTATCTTTTCACTGTCTCCTTTGTTTTGCCTTTTCCAGAATGTCATAGGGTTAGAACTATACATATAGAGCCTTTTCAGATTGGCTTTTTCTCTTAGCAATATGTGAGTAGGTTTTCTTCGGGTCTTTTTCTGGCTTGCTAGGTCATTTCTTTTTAGTGCCAAATAGTATTCCATTGTCTGGATGTACCAGTTTGTTTATCCGTTCATCTACTAAAGGACATTATTTGCTCCCAAGTTTTGGAAATTGTGAATAAAACTGCTATGAACTGTGCAGGTTTCTTGTGAACATAGTTTTTTTTGTTTATTTGGGTAATTCCTAAGGACCAGGATTGCTGGGTCATGTGTTTAGTCTTGTAGAAATGGAGTATCCAAAAGTTAACAAATAACTTTCAAATGGTTAAATGTTCACCCCACCACAGGGAGTGTCTTCCCAGTAGCCAGGGCCTCTGTGTATGATTGGCAAATTTTGCTCATACAGGTGTCAGGCTAGGAGGGTGAGCGCTCAGCTGAACCCAGCTGTCTGCGCATCCTGGCATGGAGCTGCACCTGTTTCTGGGAACGGGTTCTCTCTCTCTGATTCCCGCAGAGCTGCCCTGTGAGCCGGGTTAGATTTTATTCACAGTCTTCTCTCCTTGAGCCCTGGCCTGGTACCTATTCTGAGGGTCCGTTCTCCCGTTTCTTCTCCTTTGTAGAGAATTTATCTTCCCCAGGATTGCTGGGGTTAGGGTGGGGAATGAAAAGTCATTTTATCTTTGCTGTGCCCCCTAAATGCATCCTTTCTCTGAGACTTCTCGTTCTAGAGTATGTCTCAGGGCTCATCTGAAAAATCAAAGAGCCACTTTCCATCTGCTCCATTAATTCTCAGGGATTCCTTAGGGTTGAAGGCCTTCTGTTTCCCTTGCTCTCCCAGAACCTCTAAGGGTCAATGTCCAGAGGAAATCTCAGGATTGTCTTTTTTTTCTATTAACCTAAAAGTATTAATATATTTGCTCTTTAACCAGTAGGTGGCAGTATTGCCATTCTTTTTTCTTTTCTCTCTCTCTTTTTTTTTTTTTTTTTGCTTCCATGCTCTGAAGATTTGCAATAGGATGTATGTAACAGCAGTGAGTTCAGGGCTTTGGAACAGTATTAAAGAAGGTCCCCTAAAACTCATATTACCTAGAACATTTTTTTCCTCATTGAAAACTGATAATCTTTTATAGGCTAATAGATGCTTTTTGTCTTGCTAATTTTAAAATTATTTCTTTCACTTTGACTTCAGGCATTCTGAATGTATTACGCCATGGTGAAATTCTTTTTGCAAAGTATTTGCCTGAGGATCTCTGAGCCTCTTGCATTTTGATGTCTAACTCTCTTGCTAGACTTGGGAAGCTGGGTTTTTTTATGCTAATGAGATTTTAATCTTCTTTTTGATGGCCAAAATCTAAATTGCAGGACAATCTCCAGAAAAGTTGGAATGTACAATGTCCAGGTTTTTTAGATATCATTGATGTCTTCGTCATCATCTCCAATGTCATCAAACTGAATTTCATCATCATCTCCAGGACCAAATGTATTAGTTTCATTGATTTTAGTGTGTTCTGGAGGTTCCCCATATGCCTTCAGACTTATAGCTTCATCTGCATTGTATTTTAAAATCACATCAGCTTTGTTATCCTGGTAGTCTCTGAAACCAACCAATATGATGTCTCAAGTATTTATCCAAACCTTTTTCCTCAATTTCCCTCTGATGGGACATAACCTCTTCACTCCATCAAAACACATTGCCTCTGATCTTCCATTTCCTAATGTTTGATGACCTGGACATACTCTCGTCCATCTTCTTTGAACACCAGCTCTCTTTTCTCAGATTCATTCTGATTCTTACCTCTGCATCTGGTTTTATCTTCTTTACCTTTATTTTTGGGCATGGTGGAGACGGTGGCCTTGCGGTGTCTGTGACTTCTTTCCGGGGGGAGGCAGTGGTGACTGCTCCGAGGGATGGTCACACGAAGGACCCCGCGGGAGGAAGCCGAAGATGGAGGTCAGGTAGCACGTGAGAGAGAGTCTGGCCACCAAGCTCTTCCGAGATCAGCCTGTGTTCACGCTCACTGGTGGCAAAAATCGACTTGGGAAGTTTTTATTGATGATTTAATTAATTACATTTTCTAAACCTTTTGATTTCTCTCTACCCTCAGCAATTATGATAATTTATAAGTTAGGTCACTTTCTGTAGTCACAGATGTCTTGAAGGCTTTGTTCATTATTTTTATTTCTATTTTCCTTGTATTTTTTTCTAAATAGGTTATTTCAAAAGACTTGTCTTTAAGTTCTGAGATTCTTCTGCTTGGTCTATTTTATTATTGGAGTTTTTCAAAGTATTTTGTATTTCCTTCAATAAGTTTCAGTCTCAGAATTTTCATTCTTTTTTCTTCTTAAAGATATCTACCTCCTTGTTAATTTTTTCATTCCTATCCTAAATTAATTTTCTGATTTTTTTTGGTATTGACGTTTAGATTTCTCTTGTATCTCATTGAGCTTCTTTGAAATTAATAGTTTGAATTCTGTCTTGCATTTTGAGAATTTCTTTTTGATTGGGAGCTACTGCTGAACAATTGTGGTCAATTCTATTTCCTTGCTTTTTCACGTTTCATATGTCCTTCCGTTGGTCTCTGTGCATCTGGTACTGTAGTGGCTTCTCACTTTTTGAAATTGCTTTCATAGGGTAGAATTTTCTTCCTGAAGATGTATATATAATTGGTTGAGTAGGACATGTTGAATTTGATTGTGGGTGCCTGCAGCAGTGTAATCTGTGTGTGATTTCTTTGGCAGTACACAGAGTCAGTGGTATCTACGATTTCCTAGGTGACTTAGAAGAAAATTATTAGTTGAGGTGGCTGAAGTAAAGTTTTGGCTTCTCCAGGCCCTGGTGGTGGCAGCAGTGGGCTGAGTGTGCCTGCTCAGTCTGAGCTCCCCTTTTAAAACAGATTCTGCCTTTCCAGAGGCAGTACCTTAATTGGACAACACTTTAATTATTTACTTACTTTATCTACCTCCCTCACTGAATATAAGATCTAGAAATTGAGTAACATGTTACCCAGCATCTACAATGTTCCTTGCTTTTAATAACTGCTTTTTTTTAATGATCAAAAGGTAGCTCTCTAAGGTAAGATGGTTTTGAATGGCTAATTGCCTGCATCATTTTTGTTAGAAAACATGCCCCCCAAATCTCTTGGAAGTAAGGTGGGGGGTGGGAAAGACCAAGCATGCGTATGTATATTATGGAAATCTTATGTAGAGATTTGCTACTATTTCCAGGTTTCATCAAGGTGTCTAGGAAAGCCTAGCATTTCCTTTGACTGAAAATGTATAAAAAAGAAAAAGAGCAAAAGATAGGATAAGAACTGATTAGAGCAAAAGGCTAAAGTTAGAGACTGAAGCTTTCTCTGCCCCAACTTGTAGATGCATTGTATTAAAGGGCTACAGCATTAGGAAGGTTGAGAACCACTGGTCTACACCATGTTAAATGATCTTGAGACAGCTGGGTCTAAATATCTTTCCAGGATTTTCATGATTTTGTTTATGGTCCTGCTCTCTTTAGGGCTCAGGGAAGCTTTTCAGAGGACATAGAGGTAGGCTGTACTCATAACTATGCTTCCCTTTAATGCTAAGGAGTTTTTTCATGAACCCAGCTCTGAACATCAGCTCCCTTCTTCTTGAAGATGAGTTTTTCCCCAGGAGGTTTCGTGGTCCTAAAGAGTACTCAAGCCATACTAAGATAGGTCAGAATCCTCAGGTCAAGAGACAGGCTTAAAAAATCTAATAACAGTGGCAACCATCTGACATATTCAACCACTCGCACAGGTCCTCAAACTATGGCCCGCGGGCCACATGAGGCCGTGTGAATTGTATTTGTTCCCATTTTGTTTTTTTACTTCAAAATAAGATATGTGCAGTGCGCATAGGAATTTGTTCATAGTTTTTTTTTTTTTAAACTATAGTCCGGCCCTCCAATGGTGTGAGGGACAATGAACTAGCCCCCTGTTTAAAAAGTTTGAGGAGCCCTGACAGAGGGTATGCTGTGTTAGAGTGGAGAGATGACTAAGTTTCCAAACTGGAGTGGACCGTGTGGCCAAGGAGAGAGGGCTCCCTGCTTGACAGATCTGAGTCCCCTTGATTACTTCTTCTGGGGTATGCTAAAAGTACAGGTTTCCTCAGCAGAAACCCGAGACACAGACCATCTGTAGCAATGCATCACAATGCAGGTGCAGGTCTCAGCACTGTGTTCACTATGACTCCTGCATCGCGGTGACACACACAAAAAGTAAACATAGCATGTGATGATATTTTGCAGATTATGTGTATCAGTCATACGGATGCATCATTTCTTATGTTAACTGCCTGTATTTCAGGACTACGGCCGTCACACTGCTCAAGGAGTGAGGGGCTCCGCCTTGCTCATGTTCTACCCTTGTTATCATAATTGCAATGCCTTCCTTATACTCCATTGGGGTGCTGTACTTTAACTAGCAACTGAATTTCACTATTTTTGTATGTTCAGGTGGTTTCATTTTTTTCTATTGTAAATAATGTAATGGAAATACTGGGCCTGCACATTTTCTTTCATATTTTAAATTAGTTAACGTGAACGCACAAAGAGGAAAAAGATGTGGGACTATTTGAAGACCTCCAGAGGAACAGTGACTTCATGTCCAATCTCTACAACACTTTACATGGTCTTTTGTCATTTTTCATAAGAGTCCCCAAATTTAGAATGTATAGGCTGGTGGAGAACTTAACAATCTGATGATAAATTACTCTGTGAGCCTTGAAGAGAAAATATTACACCAGAAATCTGGTCATTGGTAGAGAAAAATGGAGTAAAAATCCTTCATCTACACACAGTGTTGCTTTTTTATACAGCAAAGTGCCAAACATTTGCGTTTCCATGTTATACATCTCATTTCAACTTATACCTTCGTTGTTTTCTTTCTCTTCCTCTCAATACATGTAAATAAATGGCCAGTAGGAGAAAATGTTCCCAGTAAATTTGCAGAAGAGACTTGTGCAAATGCAAAAGAAATTTCAGTGTACCGGCTATTATTTTAATGTGTCCCCCCAAGTTCATATGTTGGAAACTTGATCCCCAATACAACAGTGTTGGGAGGTGGGGCCTAATGGGAGTTGTTGGGGTTGTGAGGGCGTTGCCTTTGTAAATGGATTAATGACATATCATGGAGAAGGTTCCTTATAAAAGGATGAGTTTGGCTCCCTTCCTCTTTCTCGCTTACCCTTTTTTCTTCTTCTATCATGCAATGGCAATTTCAGCAAGAAAGCCCTCACCAGATGCCAGCACCTTGATATTGGACTTCCTAGCTTCCAGACTGTCAGAAATAAACTTCTTGCTGGTCATGGTGGCTTACACCTGTAATTCTAGCACTCTGGGAGACAGAGGTGGGTGGATTGCCTGAGCTCAGGAGTTTGACACCAGCCTGAGCAAGAGTGAGACCCCATCTCTGCTGAGAAAAATTAGAAAAACTAGCTGGGTGTTGTGGCAGGCACCTGCCGTCCCAGCTATTTGGGAGACTGAGGGAGGAGGAGCTCTTGAGCCCAAGAGTTTGAGGTTGCTGTGAGCTATGATGATGTTCCAGGGCAGCTGAGTAAGACTATCTCAATAAATAAATAAATAAATAATAAAAACAAAGAAATTTCTTTTCTTTATAAATTACCCAGTCTGTGGCATTCTGTTATAGCAGCACAAAATGGACTAAGATAGTATGTCTGACCTTGTTTTATTGAATGGCTATAAACAAGAGTTTGGTGGGGTATTTTTTTTTTTTTTTCCTTTTTAAACTAGTAATTAAAATAGGAGACTTGATAAGAAGCTTATTTCCAAAGAAATGGTATTTTTAGGAAAAAAGGAATTTTTCCTTTTTGATGCTTAGATACATGTGATGAAGTTTAGGAACAACTTATTTGATAGTTGCTTAATATTTCTTGTGGAAGATCTGCTTAGATGTATCTGTGCCTCCATCTGTGCCTTGCTTAAAGACCTCCTTTATAATAGACGCTTTACTTTCTCATGGGATGTGTAATGTGTTAGAATGAAGGCAAAGAAAGGGATTTTGAGGCTTTCGCTTGCTGAGATTGTCCACAGTTTAGTTAAGTGTAGAAAATGTTTTGAACGTTCTTGAAGAATTGAAAAGCCTGGCCAGACGGGTGAAGTCAGGTACGAACAAGCACTTGCTGGTGTCTGCCACGTGCCAGAGCTAAGGGATTTACAGCTGCTAGCCCACTTCAGACTCACAGCTTCCTTAGGAGGAAAGTGCTATTATTTACCCCTGTTTTACTTAGCCTCAGTAGAAGAATCTGGTTTTTCTAGTTAGGTTCTTGATCCTGTACATTGTACTGGGACCCTATAAGGCTTTGATCAACTTTCAGCAGTTGACTGCTCTGTTGAGAACTTCTCTGTGGTGAAAGGGGGCTTGTGTTTTAACAAAAGAAGAAAATCATTGTCAAGTAGAATCGTAATTAGTCTCTGTTGTAGCAATTTACAAAGTTCAATAAAAAAGCAAATCCCAAAGCAGTAATGTGTTTCGAATCTGCCTGTGTAACAGCTGCACTCTTACTTCTTTACTGAGTATAATTCCATTATTCTAAATATTTGCTCTGTGTTTAGAAAAATCTCTACCTTTACCTGAATGCTTTGGCCATACCACCCAGCTGTGTATTATCTATATAGAATTTATATCCAATTCCACATATGGGGGGGGGAGATAAATACAGGGCTAAAAATTTAAAATACCAAATTGCTAAATTCTTAATCTCCCTCTTAACATCTGTTCATGCTTTTGGAATGTGTGTAGGTACATACACACACACACACACACACACACACACACACACAATTTTAGTGTTTTTAAAAATGAAATATCCCCACCCCTGTCTAACAAAAAGCTGGGCATGGTGGTTCGTGCCTGTAGCCTCAGCTACTGGGGAGGCAGAAGCAAAAGAATCGCTTGAGCCCAAGACTTTGAGATTGCTGTGAGCTATGATGCCACAGCACTCTACCCAAGGTGACAAAGTGAGACTTTGTCTCTAAATAAATTAAATAAATAAATAAAACCCTCATAAACCAATACCCTTTTCTTCTTCCTTCTCTCCCTTCCATGATTTTTCTCCTTCCATCTCTTCCTCCTTTCCCTCTTTCCTTCCTTTTTTTATTTTTTAGAATGTCTCAAAGGCAATGGCCCCTTACTGTCTGTGCTAGAAGTCTGAGGGGTGGGTGGGTGTTGGATATATTTATATTCCTTTCTGGTCCCTGCGTCCAGAGTCACAGAGTTTTTTTTTTTTGTTTGTTTGTTTTGTTTTTAATTTTTAAAGTCACCACCTATGGGAAAGGTTGCTCTTACCAGTCAAGCAATAAACCAACAAACCCATCCCCCACGCAAGTGAAAAACAAACCAAAATCCTTGAATCTAACCAAGAACCTGTTCAAATAACTCAGGTCCTCAGTTTTGATCAAACCCAAAGTCTGACTTCCTCCCACTGTGAATAGAGGGTGTGTCTCTGAATTTGCCAAGTCAAAATTTATAGACGGCACTCTACTGAGGCTAACAAAGTGAGACTCTGTCTCAAAAAACAAACAAAATTCATATATGAGCAATTCTTTAAAAATTCTTACCCACTGAATACCCATGTGTTCCAGTTCTGTATTATTCTAAATGCTTCACTTACAAAGTTCACCTTAGAGGTAGCATGAGGGAAAGGACAAGAGGTTGGGGGGGTCCCCCTGAGCCCGTCTCCTGCCCCTCAGCTCTTTCAGAAGGAATTAGTAGTGATGGGAGGTGGGACATTGCGCTGTGGGTGCTGAGGGTCCTAGTTGGAATCTGTCAGGAATTATGCCGTCTCTCCTTATCTACCTTAGCCCGAGTTGGTGGGCTCCACAGCCCCTCTATGGTGAGGTCAGGGTGGGAATCCTTGGGGGCAGAGACACCAGAATTTTACAGGGGAAGCACTTAAGGATGGTCATGAGCTAGAAGGGCCCGGCACAGGGCTTGGGTGACAGCTGTGTTGTGTAGGACTCCATACAACATTCAGATGGTATTTCTTCTACTTATCAAAGAATGTTCAAGGAGGCTGCTGCTAATGATTGTGGGGTGATGGTGGGGAAGGTAACCCCCTTCTCAGCGCCCCCAGCAATGAGGAACCTCCTGTGGTGGGATCTGAGCTGTGGCCACGCTGCTGTCGCGGCAAGTTGGCAAACCGATGAGGGAGGAGCCTGGGAGAACACGCCCCTTCCCGCAGGAGGCGCGCGGGCCTGGGGTGTCATGGTCCCTGCGGGGAAGAGGTGCTTCCAGGCGTCTTCAGGTGCACAGCAAGGGGAGGGGGGCTTGTTTGTGGGCACACGACGGACTCCAAAGGGGCGCCCAAGGGGGCTCCAGGATATACCAAGCAAGCCTGGGAGTGAGGAGAAGTCTGTTTGCGTGGGAGGCGTGTGGCATGGGCCGGAAGGTCTCACGTTGGGAAATGCAGGCTGGAACCAGCGCAGTGCTGAATTCTTACATTTCAGGAGGCTACTGGCCTTGTTTGTGTCCTTGGAGGGTGACGCTTAGAGGAGTCTTTAAGTTTTACCGGCGCTCTAGCCGAGCCTGCCCACTGCGCATGCGGCTGGTGTGCAGGTGCATTAGCGCGGACCCCGGGTGGCCCTGCCTCTGGCTCTGCTGAGAGCGTGGGACTGATCAGAGGGGTCTTTGGCCAGCTTCCCGCTGCCCTCAGCTCAGTTTCTGCCCTGGCTTGAGTAAAGGTTCTTTCTGCCCCAACTCATGTTCTCTGCCAGGCGATTGCCTTGGCCTTTTTAGGCTCTAAGGTGGCATTTCATTCTGAAAATTACATAGATGTGCTATTTCAAACACACATGCCATGAGCAGTTCTCCTTAGCCAGAGTCAGAAGGTAGCAGAATTGTCAGGCATAGACCTTCAGGGACGAAACTTTACAGACTTGATATATTTGCTAAAGGCTAAGTCTGTTTATCTTCAGGAATGATTGGATAAATTAAGTGAATTTGCCAAAATGTGTTAAGGTTTCAATTTCCGCCAATTCAGTAAATGTTTGTGAGAGCCTGCGGTGTATCAGGCACGGAGCTAAGCACCATCAGCTTACCTAAGTACCTTAGGTACTGGGCATTCTTGCCAAAAGTATAGAGGTATTCCTTAGTACTTACCACTCTGAGACTTTCATAATGGAATGTCTTTTTTCATTATATCTTAATTTTTTTTGTCAGTATATGTTTGAATTTTTTTTGATTTATCCCTTCATTGAAAACTTTCATTCATTTTTAAATCTCAACTTTTGTACTACAGGATTATATCAGTTGCAAATTTTTTCCATTTATTTACAATATTTATTTCTCTAAATAAAATTCCTAAGCATTTTGTAACTTAGTGGAGACTTAATTTAAATTACAAAGAGTGCCAAAAATTTACTTTATTTTCATTAGAACTAGTTTGAAACATTTGGGTATGTAGCTGCATAATGTATTATGAGGAAGTATGTTCTTTGTGGATGGCTGCACTGGTATGACATAATTCAATTTTTTTTCTTTTCAGAGAAGCATATATTCCAGCATGTGAATTGTTTTTGGAAGTTGTAAATATACTAGTTATGTATGTATATATATGTAAATGTATGTATGCGTATATATATATATATATACATATATATATATATACATATATATATATATATATATATACATATATATACAGGCTGAATCATAGTTTGGTATAGTTACTATATATATATACACACACACACATATATACATATATGTATGGATGTATCCATATGTATGTATGTATGTATATATACATATATATAGTAACTCTACTAAAAAAGGGATTTAATAAACATTTGACTGTGAATTTGATTAAGTGGTATATATGAACTTTTGTTGTCTTTGCCTTTTAATCCTCAAGCAAACATTGCAGA
>CAUYPK010142008.1:0-48707 GCA_963574355.1 Loris lydekkerianus | reverse complement strand
AGAAAGAAAGAAAGTCAGGTGGTGGGCCAGAGTTTACAGACCTCTACTTTAGAGGACACTGTCTAGAGCCAAGTTGCTTGAGTTCAAAGTTTAGCTCTGCCAGCTGCTTAACCTTTTATGTGCCATAATTTCCTTATCTGTGTTTGTGGGGACTAAATACATTATATGTATAAAGCACTTCTCTGTTCATGAACTTTCTACCTGTGATCATAGATATACTCAAATCTTCTTACTAGAGCAAAGGCACATCAACTTGGACTGCCTCAAACTAATGGCCCTAATGGTCACTTATATGGTATTACTTAGATTCTAAAGCCAAATGGTCAGTAGCCTTTTGCATGGTGGCCTGTTGGTAAGCAAATAAGCTGAACCTTTTTCTAAAAAAGAATGAAAAAGAAAAAGAATGACAGAGTCACCTCTGCTAAAGCACATACCATCATGTTGGGAAGAATACTAGGTTTTTGGTAGTTAGCATTTAGTAATGCTAGGTTTTTAGTATTACATAGCAATTAGTAATGAAATGAGGGAAATAAGGGCTGGGTGCAGTGGCTCATACCTGTAATACCCAGCACTCTGGGAGGCCAAGGCAGGTGGATTGCCTGATCTTAGGAGTCAAGACCAACCTGAGCAAGAGGGAGACCCCATCTGTAAAAATAGCTGGACACTGTGGCAGGAGCCTATAGTCCCAGCTACTCAGGAGGTTGAGGCAAGAGGATCACTTGAACCCAAGAGTTTAAGGTTGCTGTGAGCTCTGATGTCACGGCACTCTAGAAAGGGTGACAAAGTGAGAATCTGTCTAAAAAAAAAAAAAAAAAGAAAAAAGAAAAAGAAAAGAAAAAGAAAGAAAGAAATGAGGGAAATATCAGGATACAGTTTAATGAGGCTGGATAGTGAACTGTGGAAAAGAAGTGACAATGGTGGTGAAAATTTGGTGTGGGCAAATATCCAGGGCCAGGTAAATGGCTTAGGAACAGATGTGTATTATCTTTTCCCTTCAAATTCAGAGACTGAAAAAAGAGAAGGAATGACCAACTCCTTTGCCACAATTGTGTGGCAGGATTAAATGTGGTAGCATATTTTATAGCATTTCATGTTTAAATAAGTTTTGCCTTAGATTGCATCATCAGTCTGCATAGTTCATCCTGTTTTTCATGTGGCACAGCGCCTACATTTTGTACAAGATTATTAATCTTTTACAAGGGCATTGTTGGCAGTCCGGTAATCATGTATACGAGTCATAAATCTTTTCTTCAATAAGTCAACGGTGCCTGTTATATTTGGCAAATATTTCCCAGGCACTAGCTAAACTGGAATGAAACCAGTGAGGCATGGGGAAAGAACAGGCCTGGGCCTGGATTCAGACGTATGTTCTTTTTTTTTTTTTTTTTTTTCTTTTTTGAGACAGAGTCTCATTCTGTCACCCTGGGGAGAGTACCATGGTTTCCTAGCTCACAGCAACCTCAAACTCTCTTGGGCTTAAGCCATCCTCTTGCCTCAGCCTCCCAAGTAACTGGGACTATAGGCACCCGCCTTGACACCGAGCTATTTTTCGTATTTTCAGTAGATATGAGTTCTCACTCTCATTCAGACTGGTCTGGAAATCTTGAGATTAGGTGATCCACCCACCTTGACCTCCCAGAGTGCTAGGTTTACATGTTAGGATTACACCATGCCAGGACCTTAGACTTAGGTTCTTGTTATAGTCCTTTCACTAGCTGTGTAACTTGGAGCACTAACTTACTCTGGCACAGAGACAGTTACATAGCTTCTGTGGGTCTCAGTTTCCTTACCTGAAAAATGAGAGAGTTAAACGAAGTATAAGGAAAGCACTTGCCAGTTCTATAATTCACGATTACTCAAGAAGAGAGATAAGGTGATCTCAGAGGCCTGAAATTTTGTGTTAATCATTCCAAATCCTCTTGGGGCCCTTTCAAAGTTTCTCCTCAAGTCGTGGTGATAATAGTTTAGTCAGTTATTGTAGAAGTTAGACTGAAAGTTGCCTAGAAGTGGCATATCACAGATTCAGGGGAAAGAGTGAAATAACCTAAAGGGAGGTATTATTGAGCAAGGAGGCACATGCACTGTACTCCAAGAGGAAGAAGAAGGTTCGGTTGCTTACTACCTTCAGGACTCAGGCCAAATCAGGTGGCCTTCTGAGTCCATATCTCCATCTACAAAATGATAATCACAATGCATAATCTGCCAATGAGTCAAGACTGGTGGATCAAATAAAATAATTCGTGTACAAGTCCTCTTTAAAAAGCATTAAAATTCAATACAAAAGCCATGATAAGCATGGATTCCTTCTTAAAACAGGACACATAGGCTATGTTTTTCAAATATTTAAGTAAATAAATCAATAACTTACAAAACCCCTAAATTATCTATAGTCATTCTTTCAAAATGCAATTTATTCATAATAGCAGAAAGGAAATACTTGTTAACATTGTGATGCATCTACCAACAAGAAGTTTGAGTGTTTAAATAAAAGATTCTAACCCTTTTTAGAAAAATTGGTACTGTCCGACTACATCTTCTCCTGACCTAAAGTGTTTCCTTTGCACATACAGCTTGGCAGGACCCAAAGAAAAGGCTATGTGATAGGAGCTAGACTGGGGAGGCTGACGGTAATGTGTGTCCTTTCTTCTGCAGGCCTGTTTGAATGCTAGGGGCCAGGTTGTGTCAGCAGCACTGACAGCTCTGGGTCCTCTCCTGTGGAGGGAACAAAGGCAGTGGTTTCTTTTGAAAAATTCTTTTTGAGTAGCGAGATTGTCCAACACAGTTCCCTTGATAAAGGGCTCATTATCTATCAGCGTGACTTTGCCCTTAATTTTTATGCCAGCAGTGCCAACACAAGCATATTTAAGCAAATCTTTCTACCCAGACAGCTGTAACAGCACCCTGACAATTTGTGTCAGTGCTCCAGGCATAGGTGTGGAATATAATCAACCATGGGCTAAATTTCCAATTAGTGAAATCACTAAGAAATATGGTGTATGAGCTTGGTTTTCATTGTATTTACACTCAGGTCTCGCTTTTCAAATGCAAGCCCATAGCAGAATGTTTCCAAATTGCTTCTTCAGCTCAAATGAAACATTCCTTAGAGATCTAAGAGGGTTGCTTTTGTTGGAGTAAGGTGGCTGGAGAACTTTGGAAAAAGTGACCATCTGAGAAAGGAATCAATAAAACAATTAACACATGATAAATCTGAGACTTTCTGCAAAAGGTGATGTTGAAAATGTTTTATTACCCAAGTCCGAATGAGGTGATTAAGTCCTACGAGTTGGGGCTGGAATATGATGTTAACCCAGGAAACCGGCAGTTCAGTGTACTGTAAGCTTTGTAAAACAGTTTTAATCAAAGTGAGGTAGTAGTGTGAAACCTGCCCAGGAGGAAGCAGCGAGAGTAAGAACTCACTCATATTTATCAGGCAGTCAGGGAGAAAGTTCCTGGGACAGGGAGGTAAACATTCTGCTCATTAGGAAGACCGGCTCCATGAAGTGCCTGGGACATTTCAACTGGGTTTTCTAAAGCCAGGATGAAATATCCCTCAAGACTCTCCACCACCATTTACTCTGAATTTATGCTCATTAAAAATAATGTTTCAATCAATCACTCTGCTCCTAGGTTTCCCTAGTATCAGGACGGTGGTACTGTGAACAACTGAGGATTTTCAGGATGCTGGGTCTATGGGTTGTACAGACTGCAACAACAGCATCATACCAAGGAGAGCATCAGTCGCAAGATAAAGATTTGAATATTTATTATGACAAGTTTCTGGCAAACATTAGAGAATTCTCATCGTTTTTAACAAAATCAGTATGTCATAATCGTTTTCTGATGGATGAAATTAGAACACCATGAGGAAGGAGACCCTTTTCTTTTTCCTAACAGTTTTATTGAGGTATAATTGATATATAATTAACTGGACATATTTAAAGTGCACAATTTAGTGAGCTTTGACATACGCAAAGGCTCAGGAAACCCTGCCTTTGCCTCCAAAGCTTCTGTGTGCCCTTTTATAATCCATCCATCTCTCCACTCCTGCCTCATCTCAGCGGATAATGAAGCAATTACTATTCTGGTTTCTGTTACAGGTTAGTTTGTGCTTTCTATAATTTTATAAAAATAAAACCAAGTTGCATATATACCTGCAGACTAGGTATTGGGATTTTTATAAGCAATAGATAGCCCAAATTGAGGACCCCTGTCTAAGATAGAGCTTCTGAAGTGTAACTTGCATATGAATTATCTGGGAACCTTGTTACCATACCGATTGTGGTTAAGTAGGTCTAGGTGAGGGCCTTGGGTCATACATTTCTCACGAGCTCCTGTGTGGTGCCAATACTGCTGGCCTATGGACCTTACTTTGATAAGCTAGTCTCCAAAGCATTTGTATTCATTTTATTTTGGTTTTGAACCCTAAAATACCTATTCAGATTTCAAATCTAACGAAACCTTATTCTAGTACTCACATTATTCAAGCAGTCAGAGTGATGATGGCGAATGAGAGTATACTACTGTACCTCTTTGGGAAGGACAATTGCTCAGCTTGCTGTGGTCACCCAAAGCCTTCCTGTGTACTGGGGTCATTGACTTCCTATGGCTAACTTTCAAACCATCTTTGCTGTCACGCCTTACACATGACACCCCTGTATCCTTGTTGCACATTGTACATTCTTTGACATTTTGAGCTCCCTGATGGTGGCAACATCTGCCAACAGTTTGGCCATTACTTATTGAACAGTGGTGTTTGTCTCAGCCAGTGTTTCCCAAAGCCCTAGAGAAATGGTTCTCAAACTCTAGCATGCATCAGATCACGTGTAGGGCTTATTAAAACACAGATTGTCAGGCTCTACCTCCAGCATTTCCGATTCAGTGAGGATAGGCAATTTGCCTTTCCAACAAATTCCCAGGAGATGCTGATGTTACTAGTCCAAGGACCCAGAGGTTCTGGAAAGAGAGAACGAGGTGGTGCAATGGGCCTCTTGGGCTTAACACATGAATTCTTACCTCATAGTCATTATATTTTGGGATTCCAGACAAGATTTTTATAAAGGAAAAGTTTTTATTCTTATTAAGAAAAAGTGACCATCTGAGAAAGGAATCAGTAAAACAATTAACAGAGGATTAATCTATCTGAGAATTTCTGCAAATGGTGACGTTGGAAATCTTGTATCACCCAAGTCTGAATGAGGTGATAAAGTCCTATGCTGCTGTTTTGCTGCCTTTGCATTTATTTTATAGAAATCGATGGAAAATGAAAATAAATTTTAAAAAATGCTAATACCTGTGATATGGGAGAGGGTATCATTAGTTTAATACAGAGGCTAAAAATATATGTGTATGAAAAGAGACTTCTTTTCCTTCCATGGGTTCCATTGTGTTCAAAATGATGGAAAAACTTAAAGAAAATGCAACATAGGCTGGAAATAAATTGCTGAAGACTATGTCTAAAATAAGAAGTGCAAGTAGGAATCTTATGCTGTTGTTAGGTTTGGGGGTTAATAGACTCCACCCTAACAGTGTGTAAGTCTGAGAACCCATCATATTAATATAAAAGGAAGCTATAAATGGTACGGTTTTCATTTTCAGAGTTTCTTCAGAGAGAAACCTAAAGGAAATACTGTCAAGGTCACAGCAGTTTCATCTTTGCTTATTGGACTGGATCAAAGTAATTCTACCACATGGCAAGTTACATCATTCCACTTACAAAGCTCATGCAGACAGTGAATGAGCCCTTCATTTCACCTAATAGGTGTGAATAGTATACTTTGGTAAATTTTGTATGTACTTCTAGGTAAAGTGGATTCTTAAACATGATGTGGGTACCTGCCTGCTTTTTTGTGTCTCCTTCAAGAGACACCTTGGAATAATAGAAACACCAGTGTCTGAATAGCCTTCAGTGGAACTTTTCTGTTAAAAAGTGAGTCACCTTTAAAAATGATATTTTCTAAGGACAGTTAGTAAGTTTCAGGATGTTCGTCGCTCAACTTCTAATGCCCACAGGAATAAACCACCAAATCTAAAGTTTTATGGAAGTCTAAGAGCCTGTTTTTTTTTTTAAAGTAATTTTCTTTTTACATTTGGAAAAGTAAGGAAAGGAAATTGAGAAAGAATCATTTTTTAAAAGGGCGTGAGGGCAAGCAGCGTGGGCGGATGCAGGTCTCTAAGATGCAGAAAAAGGAATCCGGGAAGAGCTTTTAAGCAGCACAATCTTACAGACTTTAATGAGAAAGAGCGGAACATGAGGCATTGGCATTCCATCGTACCATCAGAGCAAGGTCCGAACCATCATCAAATTTTTCTTGAGCAACTTCAGTAACCACTACTCGAAGACTCTGCACTTAAAACACATTTAAGTGACAATATAATTCACCTGAGTTCCTCCTCCCCAGTCCCAGGAGCAACAAGGGACCGGTGGTCTGCCTGAATGACCTCCATCTGCTCTGTCATCTCGGGACTGGAAGGCATCAACCAGCGCACGCCCTCCTAATGAAACTCTTCCCTTCCCGCGGACCCGCCGGGCTCCCGGAGTTAGCTAGCGGCAGGTTGCGGGCGCTCGTCCCTCCGGTTCACCCTTTCACCCCTCCTTCACCCCTGGAGCGCCAAACGAGGGGGCGCGGTTTTCCACCCACTCGGGAAGCTGTGCTGGCGAGGCCAGGAATTGCAGGGCCTCTTGGCTTTGGCAAGCCCTGGAATCTGAGTCCTCCCTACCCCAGCCACTCTGCTGGGGTTGGTTGTCAGACGCTCGGATTAGAGATACGATCACCCTCCAGGGAGGTCTGAATTTGTCCTCAACGTCCCCCAGCCCCTCGGCCTCTGGTCCGGGAGACGCCCAGCAGCCGGGCCGGCCCGGGGAGTGCAGAGCCAGAGCGCTCCGCAGCGGAGGCAGAGCGCGGCCGGGTGGCCCAGGGCATCCCCACAGCTGGGGGCGGAAGGAGAGGGCGGCCGCAGGGTCTGGGGGGGCAGGAGCTCCGCTCCCCCACTACGGCGGTCCGCCTCCAAGGCCGCAGTTGTGAGTGGCAGCGGCGGGGGGCGTGGTGCCGGCGGAGAGGGGCGGACACGCGGGCGCTGGTTGGCGCGGGTTCGGGGGCGGGGAGCGCGGGGCTGGACCGGGGGCGGGGCCGGCTCGGGGCGCTGGAGCTGCGGGCGCGCGGAGAGGAGTCGTGAGCAGCTGGAGCGGAGTTGGAGGAAGCGGTGGCCGCAGCGAGGGCGGCAGGCGAGCGGACAGAGACAGAGAGTACGGATTGGGAACGGTCTGGGGTCGCAGCCGGGCCGGAGGAGCGTTGGAGCCGTGCACGCAGAAGGCCGCCGCTGCAGCGCCGGCCCCGCAGAGGAAGGAAGCCGGCCGGCAGAGGAGGTAGGCGGCGGCGGCGGCTCCGGGTGTGTGTGCCCGGGAGGGGGAGGCGGTGCATGCGTGCGCGGCTGCCGCCGCTCTCTTCCTGTCACCGCTTCTCCTTCTGCAGAGACCCGCCAGGGGAAACGGGCTGGCCGCTGGCCCTCCTGGCCACCGGCATCCCACAGCCTCCGGGCAGCATTCCCCCGCTCGCGTTTTTCCAGTTCTTCTGCAAACCGGTTCTGCACGCCGCCGGGCGTATTCGCCCCCAGAGTTGCGGGCGAGCTCGGTCTTCCCTTCCGAGGGTCCCCTCTGTCGCCTGTGCAGTTTTCCGGGCCCTTCACGGGAGGAGAGCGCTCTATCTCCTTTGAGTTAAGGGGAAGGAGCGCTCCCGTCCCCCGCGGCCCTCCGGCTGCAGCCAGGGTCGCCGCCCGGCCCTACTCCTGGGCGGGCGAGCGGGGTGGCGGTGGTCCCCGGAGCTCGGTCCCTGAGCTGCCCCCAGCCCCCGCCCTCAGAAGTTTGCTGCCCTCCTCTTCCGGGGTGGGGGAAGTGCGCCTCGGGGCGGTTGGTCTTTGGGGCCCTAACTCGGCGTCGGGTGCCGGCCAAGCTGGGACAGGTTGTTGGAGGCATGTTTAGTAAGGTCTCCGAGCCGTCCGGAAATCCAGCTTTCTGTAACGTGGGGCGAGTCTGGAAGGATCTGCCCAGCAATATGGAGCCGGTTGGGGAGAGCAAGGGAGCGTGCAAGCCGGAGCTAAAATATCGTGGGCAATTGTCTAGAAACCACAGCTCTAACACTCACTTCCCCCGGGCAGAAACTACCCTCTTGGATCACAAGACAAAGAGAACAGAAAAGCTCCGGCCAGGCACCCTTGTACAGAAATATACTTTGGTAACCAGAATTCGAGCGTGAAATGCAAGCGTGTGAGCGGAATGGCTGTTACATGTTGAATGCAGAATGTGTGTCAGCTGGATTTGGGGGAATTCTGCTTCTCCGGGCGCTGTTAATATAGGGAAGGTCTCAGTTCCACCGTTAATCCCAGGCGGAGCTGCAGCGCTGTGGGTGTCTGAGTGTGCCCTGTGTTTGGGGGTTTCATGACTTTCACGGATTTTTTTTCCGCTCAACTTTCCTCTTTGTTGGTTAGTGCTAACTACGAATGGATAAAACAGTTCCGGGTTTTGAATGCAGCACAAGATTGTCATTTAAGTGTAATGAGGTTCAAGTTTTTAGGTGTTAAGGGGATATTCACCAAGCTTACTGACCAAGCCTTGAGGTGGAATTATATTTTAATATTTTATAAGTTTGTGTTACGTTTTTGCAACCTTAAAGATGTAAAGTTAGATACTAGCTGGGAAAGGTTGGTTCATTTCTTATGCACACTGTTAAAGTAATAGACCTTCACAGTGTAAAGGAATTTGGTGACTTAGGCACAGGAGAAGGACCAAGGCATCTTTTATCCTTGAAAAAGGGGGAAAAGTACCACACTAGCTATAACTTACAGAGAACTCTGTTCTTGAAAAACCATTTAAAAGCAAGCAGATGATAAGTTTTCTTAGGTGCAAAACTTGCTTCATCTTAGGGAAGCCAAGTGTTTGTTTTTTACAAAGAAATTACTTGGAGTGATATGTGTGTGCGTGCGTGCGTGCATGCACGCACACACACTCTGGCATGAGTACATGGATGCCACTAAAGTTTGGGAAGTTACATTGGTTCAGAGTCAAAGTTTAAATTGTAAAGACCAGTGGGGGAGGCTCCCTACTTTGCAGTCACTGCTGGCCTCTTTAGCTATTATGCGCCAGTGGCAAGTAGGTACTGAAGGTCATAGTATTTTTTCTTGAGAAATATATAGATTTTATGATTGGAAAGAAGTTTTGTTTATCTGATACTAGCTTTCAGAGTGTTATGTGTATTTACTTTTAACTTTTATCTTGATTTGAGACCTGTTTTTAGTTACATAACAGAATTATGCAATGTACACACTACTATCTGCTTTTTAAAAATGATAGCAGTGTGTCATGTCAACTCTGTGATGTTTCGGCAATGTAAAAACAGCATTTTACTTCCCATTGATTAAACATACTGTTTTTCTTTAGGTATTTTTTGAGTTTAAATGTGTTAAGTACAGGAATCTGAGACAGCGCGAAGTTAGTTTGGAGAAACAGGTGGTAACTATCTATATAACTATAGATAGTTATATAAGTTATAACTCCTTATAGACTCCTTATAACTCCTATAAGGTTGTAAGGTTATAACTCCTATAACTTATCTTACCAATAGTCAAGGAGTTATCTTGACTATTGACAGTGATGATGGTGGTATGTGTTTATGTTTTGGGGAAGTGTCATTTGCACCTAAGTTGAGTTTTGAAGGGTTTTGAATCTTAAATGTAAACTTGAACTAACTTAAATTTTGAACAATCTTAAGTGTTGGCCATTTCTTTACATTTTTTCTTGAATGCCATGAAATTTTTAGGTTGCTGTGTTGATTGAAATTTTCTTTTTTTCTCTTAGTAGTTCAGGGGAGTTCTGTAAAAAAGGGCATCTACTCCAGGAGGTTGCCTACACGGTTATTAAATCAGGAATAATTCTGAATTCTAGATCGGCTTTTATTGTGTTTGCATTTTGTGACTTGCAGAACGTTTTACTGAATAAAGAGAGAGCTAATGAGCAGGCTGAAAAAATTGATTTTTATGGTCAAGTAGATGATAGCAAGGTGAGAATGTTTGCATTTGGATTTTGGCTTTTAATTTGCTCATGTTTGAGGTATACACAATGCAGAAGAAATAAGTGCTCAAATCGTATACTACATGTTTTAGAGAGGGTCCCTGTGGCTCTTCCTCTTCCAGGGTACAGGGCTTTTCCAGTGAAGGCAAGAAAATGAAGCATTTTAATGAAGCCCTGGAGGACTAGGAAGTTACTTATCAATGGAAACGATTATCAAGTTATCTTTTTTAATTTAGAAGGTATAATATAAATTCTGGCACAGCTTTTTATCAAAAACTTAGGTTATAATTAATTTCCTATTTACTTACCTAATTTTTTGCCATGCCTCATTCACCTACGAGATTGTGATTACTTGCTGTCATTCTACCAATACTCAGATTGGAATTACTTACCTTAAAGAGTGCCTATTAAAGGCCATTTTCATATACAGTAAGCCAAATGAGCTAAACAATAGACCATGCAATTATTCATAAACTCATCTGTTTGGCTTATGTTATTTATTTTTTTTAAAGAGTAGAGTGAATATAGCACTAAAAAAGAGGTCCATTATACTGAAAGAGTCTGCTGTAAAAAGTCTTTGGAGATTTTATTCTGCTGGCATTGTTTTCCATAAAGTACATCAAATACATACCCATAGGCACCAGTAGTCAAAATAGGTTTCAGGTTAATGATCACCCCAGAGAGTATGGAAGTTGCAGGAGTCTGGCCAAAGAGTGGAGACTGGTGGGGGAATGACTTAATAAAGCCAAGGTGGCTGGGTCAGCTGTCCTGACCTGGGGCTCCACTGCGTTTGCTTAGCTCTAAACCCTGGTGGAGAGGAGAATTGTCTACTGACTCCCACCCCCTGCTTCACACACCACACAACTACCTACTCCTTGGGCCCCTCCCAGGCCTCCTTTGCCCTGATCTCTTTAGAGCCACCCTCTACCTCAGGTAGGTAGAGAACTAGATGGGCAAAGTCTCCATCAGCTTTTATCTGTCTATTTACTCTGAAAAGGAGTTAAGACACCAGGGAGTTTATTTTAGCTAGATTCAGGATTCATTTAGAACCATTGCCAGCAAGAGACAATACAAAAGAAAATTGCTGGCAAATGTCTATTTCTGTTTTAAATCTGAATTGTATAAATGGCAATAAGTGACATTTAATAACATGTAATAATAGTATAGTAATCCCACAGCTACAATTTGCTAGCTCTGTAACTTGATTGAGGCAAATTATTTAACTCTTCTCGGCTTTAAATGGGGATAATAATTGAACCCAGGATGGTTAGAAGAATTAAATGAGTTGATACTTGTAAAGCTCTAAGAACTGTGCCTGGTACACATAGCACTATGTTGGTGTGAATTATGTGAAGCTCTTGTCAAGTATGGAGCTAAGTGCTTTCTATATGTTGTTTTGTTAATCCTTAAAATGACCCTCCTATGAGGTGTAGGTTTGCTTCTATCTATTTCACAGAGGATAAAACCCATACCCTAGAGAGGTTTAAGTCACTTGCCCGAGATTGCATGTCTAGATACTGCTGCTTGACTCTGAAGCCACCCCGTCAAGAATTTTGCAGAACGGCATCGTCTTTGCACAAGACTTCATTCAGATTATCTCCTTTCAGTACCCTCATTCCATGGCCTTCCCCTCAGGTCTTCACCCCCTGCCACGCAGAGAACTGGAATCCTCATGGCCTAGGCGATAGGATCTGTTCCTCAGGTCCCAGAAGTCCCATCATTGTTTCTCCCAGCCTTTTTGTAGTGACCATAATCACCTCAGGGCTGCTGTCAGCTGGGCTGGGATCACACTCTCCTCCTGCAGTGCTCAGGTGCCATCCCATCCCTGTGGCTCCTTTCTGAGGAGCCCTGTCTCCTTGTTGTTTCACTTGGGCTGAGTTGTTCCCTTCCCGCCTGTGCTCCCACCCCCCCATACCCGGCTAGTAACAGTTAAAGCGCTTGTGGGCAGGAATTGCAACGGACATACACATCCTCCACATACCCAGCCCTGAGTGTGACAGCATGCAACGCATTCTAGTGAGTTGGTTGCTCTGACAATTTTTCTTTTTCTTTTTCTTTTTCTTTTTTTTTTTTTTTGCAGTTTCTAGCCAGGGCTGGGTTTGAACCTACCACCTCTGGCATATGGGGCCTGCGCCCTACTCCTTTGAGCCACAGGCGCCACCCTGCTTTGACAATTTTTATTTTTTATTTTATTTTTAGGTTTTATAGAGAAGGGGTCTCACTATGTTGCCCAGGATGGTTTCTAACTCCTAGCCTCAAGAGATCCTCCTGCCTTAGCCTCCTAGAGTACTGGGATTATAGGAATGAGTTACAATGCCCAGCCTCATTTGAAAACTAATTAAGATATTTTATGTCTATAATTTTGGGCTTAATTTGAGCCCATCATTTTCATTTTATTTTGAGATAAATTTCACATGCTATAAAATTCATCCAGCGCCCATCATATTAAACGGAAGGTAATGTATTATTACTGAGTGCTGTGATTTGAATATGTACCTCCTGGTTCATGTGTTGGAAACTTAATCACCAGTGCAGTAATGTTGGGAGTGGGCCCTAATAAGAAACTCTACCATCATGAGTGGAGTAAGGTTGTTCCTGCAGGAATGGGTCAGTTATCTTGAGAGAAGGCTTGTTATAAAAGCATGTTCAGCCCCTTCTTGTTCTCTTGCCCCTGCAAGATGATGCAGGATGAAGGCCCTCACCAAATGCTACTGCTGTGCTCTTGGACTTCCCAGCCTCTAGAACCATGAGCCAAATAAGCTTCTATTGTTTATAAATCACTCACTTTCAGGTATTCTGTTACAACAATGTGAAATACTAAGACCCTAAGACATTTTAACTTTGTTCAGTTCGCTTTTCATGATTTCTAGGATACCACAATTTGAAAGGTAGAAAGGTTTTTGAATAACTTTTTAACTATATGAATTCAGTTAGGGAGCTTGCCCTAGATTCCGAGCTAGCACACTGAGAAGGGAAAGATGGAAAGTAGAGACATGGGCCTTGGTCCCAGGAACCTTTCCCTACTCTCCCATCCTCACTGAAGACCCATTTTATGCTTCCACTCAGTACCAAGATGCTTATTTCCTTGCCAGACAGAATCACATGACTGGGGTATAGTCTTGATTTATTATTTAATGTAATTTTATTCCTGCTACTCCCATCAAGTTTTCCAAATTCTTGTCCTTTGTAAAAGGGGAATGAAGAAAATCAAAAAAATCAGAGGGCTTTTTTTTTTTTTTTCTTGGTTCTTTGCCAAAATTTCTTCAAGTTCAAGGGTTACACTGAAAATCTACTTGCAGTCGGACATTAAGCAGTCATGGGTTGCTATTTGTCAAGCATCAGAAATAATTCTGAGGAACAGAGTGAGAATTTCTTAGTATCTTAGCAGAGAGAGAACTGTGCTTCTGACTAATGGGATTGCAGGCCGTTATTTAAAAGGATCGAAAGACTTGGAGCAAAATAATTCCCTTCAACAAAATTTTGAACTGTTGGGTATGATGTTATAAGAGTAAGCTAATGTATTATTCATAGGATTCTTTTATACCTTTTGTTACAGTAACTTAACTTACATTGTAGGAGCTTATATCTCAAAACTGCTTTGGATATTTAAAAATGTTAAGTTGTAGATAATATTATCCACATATAAAAATCTTTATTATGTGAATAATTATGTCAAATCTGGGTGGAAATAGTTCAGTGGACAGGTGTATGTAGCCAAAGAGAATGGAAGTATAATATTGTGACTCTGGGAAAGATGTATCCCGTTGATATGAACAGTTTGGGCTCCAGATTGATCTCAGGAGGGTTAAGCAAGTATTGCCAAATGCCTCAGGCTGCTGCTGTCTTCTGTAGTTCTGGGGAGAATTTGAGGGTGATTGAAAAGAACTTGTCAGTCCTCTAGATGTGACAGACTATCACATCTAGTGATAGTTTGGATTCCCCAGAGAGGAGTTGAGTTGCCTGAAATTGTGCATTGAGGGGCCTGGGATATGGGGAGGGGGTGAGTTGCCAAGAGGGATACAGGTGGCAGAAGCTAAGCTCATAGAGCAAAAATGGGCAGGATTCCAGAAGTGGGCAGCCTTCCAGAAGTGGTGTGCCCAGTATTCTTTTATTCACTGATTTATGGACTTCTTTGGTAAGGATGCATTTTAATGAAGTCTCTTTAGAAGACAATTTAGAAGACAATTTGCAAGGCTGAGATGCTGGGTCCTGGACTGGATGGAATTGCTGCTGAGTTATTATGGCTTCTTTTTGTGCAGGATCATGAAAGAGCACCACATACTCTTTTAATAAGGCTGCTGTCCCAGAGGGCAGAAGGTAGATATTCAGGGCCAATCTGAGAGGCTAGCTTGTAAGGCGAGAAATCTGCAGTGTTGATACCACTGACTTCTCTGGGCTTCCCTTGGGCATGAAAGCAAGGTGAGTTGGGCAGTAGGATGGTAAAGGTGGAGGTGATGGGGACAGACTGCCAGGATCTGGGTTCTGGTTCCAACTCTCTATCCCTGAGTGTTATCATGGCCAAGGTACTAAACTCTCTGCCCCTTATTTTCCTCAAATGTGAGGTGAAAATATTGATAGTACCTACTTTATATGGTTATCTTGAGAAGTAAATGAGTCAATACACCAATAGTTCCCAGTAGATGATGACAGTGACAATGAATCATTACAATTGGATATGGCAGCCAGGAGAAAGTGCACGCTGTGCCGTAGGATAGAGGTGCCTGCCTCCCCTGCTGAACCAGCGCCTCTGAACCTCTGAACCATGAGATCCAGTCCACATACAAATGACTTGCCCACTCTTCCTTTTACGACACTGCTTGAAAACCACCTGACACTGAATCATGGCTGACCTCGAATTGTTTAACCTGTCCTGTCTGCATCTGTCTTTCTGCCCTGATTGTGGAGTCTCAGAAGAAAGCGACTGGGTGTTCTACATAGGATTCTAGAGTCAGGGAAGATCTGGAGTTCTTTGTATCAGACGAGGACTCAGAGTTCTGCACAGGGTTCTTCTTGTAAGTGGTGAGGGAGAGAGGATTTGTAGTTCTCTAATACTTCTGGAGAGCATCCCCACTCTAGGGTTGAGTGCCCTTGTGTCGTCATAGCTCACAGCATCTTCAAACTCTTGGGCTCAAGTGATTTCTCTTGCTTCAGCCTCCCATGTAGCTGGGACTGCAGGTGCCCACTGTGATGCCTGGCTGTGTTTTAGAGACAGGCGTCTCAATCTGGCTCAGGCTGGTCTCTGAACTCCTGAGATCAAACAGTCTACCTGCCTTGGCCTCCCAGAATGCTAGGATTATAGGCGTGAGCTACCATGCCCGGCTACATGCACAGTTTTCATTTGTAAAACCGTGACATAACATGGAACCTTTTCTGAGTACATACCTTAATTCAGGAGTATACTGTGAGTGGAGAGCGGGTTTATTTCATGGTTATTGGAGGGTAGAGGGAGGAGAGACGAGTGTGTTCATTGTGCCTCCCATTCTGTTAAGAATCCCACCAAACTGGCCCCCTGTGTGGTTGCAATAGAGGAAGTGTTAGGCAGCAGCTGGCATAAGGATCTACCCAGCTTACTGGTTGAGGATTGTTTTTTTTTTTTTCCAAAAAGACATACATTGCCAGGAAAAGCTAACAAAAATTTCAAGGCAGATTTGGAGGATTAAATTATTCTTAGGCATATTGCCTGGTTTCTAAGCATTTAGGGATATGCAAATTTTCATGTTCTTTGGAGTTCTATGTCTCTTTTATACAGAGCACATTAGTACTAAAAAGGAGATTTGTTAGTTTTACATTTTTGGGTGAATTTATGCAGTGAATATTAAATTTGATTCTGGATCTTTCAAAAGGAGAGGCTTTCTTCAAACAAATAATATAGCTTATTTTTCTGATATGCTCTGCTGGTTGCTTTAATTTTTTTCTCTGACAGTGGAAATGCAAAGTAGAGTAGGATCCCAAATTGATATTCTTGCTACATAAAGGCTCCCAGTGTTTGTTTTTGCTTCTTTTAATATGTAACACTCCTAAGTGTGTTATTGTATTGCAGCTAAGAGACTTTAACCATGTAAAGTTGAATACTTTACACTTCTGAATGCCAATGTAACAATCTACGATTAGATTTTGCTTCTTAAGCTGCCTGCCCCGAAAAGTGTCTATAATATTAAACTTCCAAAGTGCTCCGCTATTCAAACCTTAATAAAAGCTCTCTTTGATATGGCCCACTGAAATTGTGTGGCTATTGTTTTTATTGCTTTATTATGCAGCCAGCTTAACTGAAAACTTTAGGTTGCCTTTACTCTTTATAATAAAGATAACATTGAGAAATGACTAAGGTGCAAAGTGTATGTGTGCGCACGCTGTTCTATCAGCCATCTACTTTGACTTACTAATTCCAACTTAGAATCTCTGAGTGTCTCATTCCTCTGCCTCCATTATGTTTAAAAAGAAAAAAATCCCACTTCCATGACCTGTTCCCCTCTCCACTAAGTCATCTTTACAGAGCAGTCTGCAGCAGCCATCGCTACTTGCACTCTGATTTCTTAACTCCTTAAGGTGAAGTTAAATTAACTGTTCTCACTACTGGACTGGAATCTACTTTCTTAAAAGTCACGGAGGATTCCACCATGGGCAGAGTTCCAAATTATAATATTTAGCCTTGATTCCATCTCACGTCTGGATGCTTCTTTAGGATTTAGCCTTAGGAGTTCACCTTCTCCTACCTGAACCATCTTTGGGATGTTGTTTTATTTCTAAACCTTGACTTTCCCTCTGTACTTGTATTCATTAAACACCAGCATTTGGCCCTTGGGTCATTATTTTTAACTTTAATTATTTTCCTTGTGAGCCTCTTCATTCCATTGAGTTCAGTCTTGCCTAGTTTGTGGCTGATTCACCTCCTGAATCGCAGGCCAGGTGTTCAGCAGCCCTAGCCCACATCATGTGGATGCCCAGCGTCACTGTAAACCATCAGTTCCCCTGGCTTCTCTTTGCCTGATGTTGGGATCAGGCACTTTGTTCCTTTCTTCCTCTTCCCACATCGGAGCTTGTGCCACATCCCGCTCGTTCATTCTCTGCACTGTCCTCTGCTTCTGTCTTCCTCTCCACACTTTCTGCTGCCGTCTGGGGTCATGCCCTCGTGGCTGCTTGCCCAGACCTCTGCGCTACACCTCTGTCAGACTCCGTGGTTTGATCGAGATTCCCCAAGTGCACTCTGATCCTCTTACTTGCCCTTTCCCAGCCCTTTCAGTGGGCCATGCTGGGCTGAGTGACTCAGCCCTGACACAGGCACACGTGATGTCCTCCCTAACCTGGATCTCATGGCTCCTCCTTTGGCTCCAGGTAGATGGGACTGTCTGTTCTAGTTCTTCTCAGAATATGACATCTGCTTAGTCACTTCTGAACGTAGGATCATGCCTCACATTCCATTCTGTCCTCCGATCCCTGCAGTGAGGTGTGCTCTCCGTCACTGAGCCCCGAGTGTTCAGTTACGCCTATCTCACGGCTCACACCTAGTGTTTTGTTCCTAGTGTACCAGTCTTATCTCTGAGGCGTTGCCACATGCCAGTTCTCCTCCCCCGCCCCCTACCCCGTGTTCTTAGAAGGCAGGGACTGTCTCACTAACCTTGTTGTGTAGACTGTGTCAAGCAGTAGCATGCTGGCCTGTGTGCATCTGCCAAATTGATTAGGTACTTGTTGAATGGACGTAGAAATTCCAGTTCACACAGATGGCAGAGTGTGATGTTCATTCATAAGTCTTGTTTTTCCTTTGCTAGGTGAAGCTCGAGTGTGGAGTGCCACAGTAAAATCAGACGACAGATGGACAGTGTGATAAGAGCATCAGAAAGGACTGGGCCTTGCTGTGAGCGTCAGCCTGGAGTCCAAGAGCTGACAAGTTACTGAAAAGGAAGCCAGTGGGAAGACAGTGGCACGAAGGGGAAGTGGAGCCTGGTCTTCAGTCACACCATTGATGGAGGACAGATGGGTGGCCGGATGGCCAGTCACCTCTCCTCTTAAACCTTTGGAGAGTGGTCCTTTGTCCTCTGCTGGACACATATTAGGAATTTTAACACACTCTCTGAATTCACTTTTCATAAACACGTAAAATTCGAGAGCAAGCACACTCACCTGTTGCATGGTAACAGATTTGCAAACATGAGTGCCGAGGGGTACCAGTACAGAGCGCTGTATGAATATAAGAAGGAGAGAGAAGAAGATATTGACTTGCACTTGGGGGATGTATTGACTGTGAACAAAGGGTCCTTAGTAGCTCTTGGATTCAGTGACGGACAGGAAGCCAGGCCTGAAGAAATTGGCTGGTTAAATGGCTATAATGAAACCACAGGGGAGAGGGGAGACTTTCCAGGAACTTACGTTGAATATATTGGAAGGAAGAAAATCTCGCCTCCCACACCAAAGCCCCGGCCACCTCGGCCCCTTCCTGTTGCACCAGGTTCTTCGAAAACTGAAGCAGACGTTGAGCAACAAGGTCAGTATTGATGAATGATTGCTTAATGACTCTCTTCTTTAAGGAAGAGTCTTAAGTTTGGGTTGGGCTATGATGCTGAGCAGAAGTTATCTTGGCAACTGTACTTGAATTGATATATGGTACATAAAAGCTTGGTCAATCATTACACAGTTAGAAATTTGTGTTTGTGGGGTTGGGAGTAGTTATAAAAACAGGGAGATAGCATCTGAGAACCTGTTTAGTGAGTGTCTTTAAACACTATCATTATTGTTGCCACTTAATTAAACACCTATCGGGGTTCTTATTCCTGTAATTAGCATTACAGGTTGAGTATTCCTAATCTGAAAATTCGGAGTGCTCTGAATCTAAAACTATTTGTTGCTCAAAGGGAATTCTCCTTGGACCATTTCAGATTTCTGATTTTTAGATTGAGGATGCCGAAGTGGAATAATACAAATACAAGGTGGCCATAAGTTCATGTGCAATTTAAAATAGACAACTATTACAAAATCTAGGGGGGGAAACCCACCAAAATTAAAAACACTACTGGCCCCAAGCATTTAGATAAGGGATACTCAGCCTGTATATATCTAAAGGATCATTTTGGGAAAGTAGAAGGTAAGTCTAATGCAAGTATATTTAACATTAATATGATTTGAATGGAAAAATGTAGAGAGTAATAAAATGACCACAGAACTCAGCAGAGAAGAAACCATTGTTTTCATAACCCAGTATCTACCTCTTGGTTTCCTCTCCAGGAACCCTGTGGCTGAAGCTGAAACCCAATCCTATAGTTAATATAAAAGAAAAGGGATTCGTTTCCTCTTGTGGGCGGTGTCATTTGTAGCATTAATGCCTATAGTCTGCTTGGCTTTCATGAAGGGAAAACATTTCACTGAATACTTTTCCTAAATGGAAACCACCCTAATTCAAAACCACTTATTGCTTGCTGGAGATGGCCCACACTTGAGCTGCAGGCATAGTTGTTCCTTTAAGGTTTTCCTTCTGCTGAGTTTTACAGAGACAAGCCTGGTGTACAGCTTTGCTGTTATCAACTTTGTCAAATATTGGTTTCCTCACTAGTAAATCTCAAGCATTTGTTTTTCCCCCTCAAGGACTAAGAAAGGAATGGGAGGTATGTTTAAAACGGGTGTACCTCACTATAGTGATTCTATACGGAGCAGACCTGACTGTGATGTCCCAGGATGTTTCTGGAAGAGATGCTACACCATTAATAATGTCTCATGCCTTCTGGAGTGTTGGCTTCTTCTAGCACGGTGGTTCTCAACCTTCCCAATTGCCCCATTGTTGCAAATGGACCAAAGGGGTCACAACCCACAGGTTGAGAACCTCTGTCTAGCACACGCGAGTGAGATAATGAGAATGATGATGCAGAATGCAGGGCTGAGAGCTGCCTTTTAGCACTGGGTGAAAGTAGGACTGGGAATATTATATAAAAATGAAGGCGTTTCCTGAGGATGCCTGAAAGGAAAGCATTTACTCTCCCTTTCCCAATAGGGGTACTTACTTATTGTATAAACATTATACTGTGCTTTATAAATAGTGTCCAAATAATGTCTTTTACTCTGCAATTCAATAGCAAAAGTTAACTTTTCTTTGTAAATGAATCTGCACACACACGGATAATTCTGTCATTGACTGTTTTTCTTGCAGTTTCTCATAGCACATTGAAGATATATACATACATAATTGTTTTTCTCCACCAAATCATGTATTTTCAGTTAGACTTTTTAAGTTATAAACATTTAAAGAAGACTAATTCAAAAGGAAAAATGATTTAATTTGTCCCAGAGTACAGAGGGTTATAGAATCATAAAAAGTCTCAATTTTGAATTGGAACAGATTACTTAGAATAAGGGCACTTTGCAAGATTAGTATCAAAAAAATTTTGTAAAAATAGTTTTAAACAAAATTGCATTTGATAACTACTGTGAGGTGTAAGTTTACTTGGATATAGAATACAGAAAAGCAAGTCTTTCCTTGCAGGAAAAGTGATTTTCTCTTATGTCCTTGTTATTTTTTGATGCTGTCTTTCTCATGTGGTGTGGTGACAACTGAGATTCTAACAGCTTTTTCATTTTCCTTTCGATACATGAAAATATGAAGCAAAATGGAAAATTTGAGCACAATTCAAGAAAGAGACCTGTGATAATGTGTATGAAACTCTTACAGCTCAAATATAAGTGAGAAACTAGGAATAACTAAAAGGTTGAGAAGGTAGTGTGGGGAAGGGTGATGTGGGCAGCATAATACTGAACTTTAGTTTTGTTTCGAAGTTTTGTCTTGTATTACCATTTAAGTTTTCCTACGAAGTGAAGATCCTATGAGTTGCATATTATGTTGACATAGAAAGTTGTAAGGACAAATTTTATGTCTTGGAACCTATGAGACGGGTTTCTTCTGCCTAAGTTTGTATGTATTTAAAAAGTTTTTATGGTGACAAATTATATGAAGGCAAGAAAGGATAGTTCTTTTCTTACTATAATTGAATTCTTTAGCCTTTTTTTTTTTTTCCTCTTCACTCTCCCCACCTGACTTAGCCTGTTTTTCGTGTTTGGCTATCTTTATTTCCTTTAGAAGGTGACTTCCTGTCCACCCCCTATCCCAGGACTGAGAACTGTGTGCAGCCCTTTTTGGTGGAGGGTCGCACACCTTGTTAGGGGCGTCTGGGTGCACAGAGTGTATGTGGCACCGGTGTGCCAATCACACATCTCTTGTACACAGAGGGCACAGGGGCGCCTGCAAGCCCATGGGGTGTCTCTCACATTTTGCTGAGCCTTGAGACCTCTGTTTTTAAAAGGAAGCCATCATTAGACTCTGACCAAAAAAAGACCCCATGTGAGAAGTTCTTCCCTACATAATAGAAACCACTTTTCCGCTTTCCTTATCTGTTCTTGGAAATAAAGCTGTCCAGTTTAACTTCTGGGGAGAGAAAGCTGTTAGAAAATCTCCTGCGCAGCTCTTCTCAGGAGCGTGTACCTTTTACCACCACATTTTGCATATTGATTTTTTTAAGGACGCCCTGGCTTATGGATTCAATGAATTTGTTTTTTGGATAGTCTTGAATTTGCTGGAATTAAATTCACTTAGTAAGCCTGAACTGAATCCGTATTTTATGCTAGAATTCAGAGATGAAAGATGAGCTGAAGCCTCCAGACAGCTAGAGTACCCTCTGCCTCCCTCTGGTGCCTCTGTCCCACCTGAGGGCTGTGCTTTGTCCCCTGTGTGTGGACAGCTCCTCCCCAGCTCCCCAGACATCTGCTTGGCTGACCCCGACCCCCCGCCCCCACTCTGTCTTCTCATGGACTCTGCCTCTGACCAGTCCATTTCATGATGCAACCTGCTCCTCATTGATTGCAAAGCATCTATTAACCTACCAGGTAGTGTTTAGTATTTACTGTCTGTTCCCTCTGTTAGATTGTAAGTTCCATGAAGGGAGGGGTCTTTGTGGTCCCTGTTTTCTGGAGTGTCTGGAACAGTGTAGTAGGTTCCCAGCAAGCGAGCCTGCTGCTGCAGCTGATTTTCTGGCCATTTCACTTTCTGCATGGTTTCTGAAATTAGCCACATGCTTTGTATGTCATGGGCAAGTATACAAGGCTTAACAGTGCGTCCTGCTTTTGAAAATACAAGGGTATATGTGAAACTTAGTAAATGTAGAATGTAAATGTCTTAGCACAATAACTAAAAAAACACCAGGAAGGCTATGTTAACCAGTGTGATGAAAATGTGTCATATGGTCTATGAAGCTAGTGTATGATGCCCCATGATCATATCAGTGCACACAGCTATGATTTAATAAAACAAAACAAAACAAAAAAAGACTTATTTGTTATTCATATCATTCGCATCTGAGGCATCCTGCTTTAACCATTGCCTGCTATGTCTCTGGAGCTCTTATTTTCTACCCTGGTGCTTGAGCCATGTAGTTTTGCTGGTGGGAAAGTGCTTCAGTCTCTTAAGCCGAGTTGAAGGAGTGTCGTGACACCGAGTATCACAGATGTCATACTTTTTCTCCTCTCCTTTATTTCATCGCCTTTGCAGTGTGGGCTAAAATTGCCAATATGAGGATCACATGTTAATTCATTTTGCCATAACCCAGTGGAGTCACATTTTAGGTTCTTTGGAAAGAACCTTTTATGCATCTTGTTCAGGTAAAGGGTGTGCTTGGTGTGTGAGGTGGGTGTCAGGTGCCTTTAGGAGAGGCAGCTATTGAAAGCCAGTTTTCTGGCTGTTTCTGCCTCAGGTTGCTTGGATGCTGTCATTCCAGCTCCTTAAAACGCCCTGTCCAACTGGGGTTCTGTGTTTTCTCTCTACACTGGGAGATGAGTTGATTGAAGGTAGGGATTTAGAGATAGGGGAATATATTCCTCTCTTTCATAAGTGAGCTGGCTATTTCTTAAGACCATTTTGGCACTTACTTTGAGATCCTTTACTTAGTCATGCAAATGTAGACTGTTTAGAGGAGGGAGCTTCTGTGCCCATGTCAGTTTGTGTAGAATGTTGGAATCTGCTAACTTCAGAGACCACTTAGGAGTGTGAGTGCAGCCCACCTCCATCCACAGCCCACCTGCCTTCCCCCGCTCCCACGGGGACTCACAGTAGGTGCCAGCCGCTTTTGAATTATAAAGCACAGCCCATTTTAAATCTTGATCAAAATCCCTTCTAAATGGACAAAAAGAGCCTGCCTTGGGTGTTTGTTTTCACGGTTTCCTGAGGCATGTTATTTTTACATTTCTCACACTCAGCATTTGAGTGTCCCTCCACAATTGTTGCTCTGTGTCTAGAAAGCACAGCTGTAATAAATCACATAAATTGACTATACGGAGCAGAGGTCATGGAAAATTGGGACCCAATCCCAAATTACAGACCTTTGCTGAGTCCTGGAGACCCCTGGAATAGTGCTCACGCAGGTCATTTGCTTTGTTTACAAACTCCTGCCTTTATGAACTGAGTAAGCCTTCTCCTCACTTTCCCCACCTTCTCTCCTACTTAAGTAAGACTTTGCTGTGAAGTTGGAGAATTATCTTGTCAAATCCCCTCTGGTGCTGACTGCTGTTTCTGCGTCTACTGACCATTTTTGTAAGAAGTCAGGGCTGTTTGCGGGGTCTTTGAAAATAGGGCCCTTTGGACCTCGTCTCTAACTAATCAAACCGAAAAGTTCATCAGAGCTTTAGAGAGATTTGTACCCAGGCATAAAAATGTTAAGAGTTTGCCCTCTATGTTTTAGGAGAAAATGAAATAAATGTCTAAAAGATGTAATCAATATAATTGATTTAACGAGTGGGTCTGGAAAAAGAAACCAAATGTGGTAATTATTAATAAAATCAGCTGAGACGAACCACATCTCTTATGCTCATAGAATTTATTACTTACTTTTTTTTTTTGAGACACAGTCTCACTTTGTCACCCTTGGTAGAGTGTGGTGGCATCACAGCTCAGGCAACCTCAAACTCTTGGGCTTAAGCAATTCTCTTGCTTCAGCCTCCCAAGTAGCTGGGACTACAGGGGCCTGCCACAACGCCTGGCTATTTTTTGTTGCAGTTGTCATTGTTGTTTAGCTGGCCCAGGCTGGGCTTGAACCCGCCAGCCTCAGTGTAGGTAGCTGGTGCTGTAACCACTGTGCTGCAGGTGCTGAGCCTATTACTTAAATATTAAGTTGCATATTGTAACCTAGTTCTTCCTCTCATAAGCATCAGCATTTATAGTCTTGTTCTTGACTTTGTAAAACATTTTTCCTGTTAAATTTAATTGTTTTGTTTCCCTAGAAATGTGTAAGAGGAAGGAAAGCAACCCTAATTAACAATTTGGGCATTTATGGTTATTTGAAAAGGAAATTGACAAGAAAAGGATGGGTTCTCACTTTCACTGCTTTTTAGCTGGAGGGTTCTGTCCCAGAGCTGACCTGGCCACCTTAGGAATTTGCAGGCAGACCCTGAGGGGCCCACGAGTAGAAAGGCTGCCCTTGGTATTTCTAGACAGGAGAGGAAAGCATTTCTCTCCCTCCCCCAAGTCTATTTGAAAGGAAGAACTTGACTTGCTTTTTCCTGGAGCTATGCTGACAATTACTTTCAGGGTTAAAGACTTTGTTTGAGCAGAAGCTTTCTGACAAGGTGTCTTTTCTCCCTTGTCCTTTAGAGACACAGGACTGTGGTAGGCAAGATACGCTTTCTTATTTAAGGGAAGTACTTGTTCAGATGTTTTTGTTAGGGTTTCTGTGTTCTTTTTTTGTAAAACAGTTAAAGCGTTCAATGACCATATCTGTACAGCCTAAATAAAGCCCTGACACCTCTGATTTGAACAGAAGTTATTTAAGTGGTGTGGCGGCAGCCTATTTTGTTTCCTAGCAATTAAGTTAATGTTGATGTTCTAATAAAATTATTATAAAGAAAGAAGTCTGTGGGCTCAAAGTGTTTCTTTTCAAATTTATTATCAGTCGATTCTTTGGTAAGTATGATGTCAGTATTTTCTGGTTTCTAGATGAATGCATCTTTGTCTAAAATTTTAGGAAATTCTGATTAGCAAGCATTTCTTCAGTAAGTCTGAGTTTGAGAAAGTAAACATTTAGAAATTCTAAAATTCAGCAATAAATGGTATCTTACATTTACTAAGTAGCATTCAAAAGGGAGAGAATTTCGTACATATGGCAAGTAAGAATGCCAAATATATTATGTCATTTATATATCCTTTTCTCTTTTTTTGAGACAGAGTCTCATTCTCTTAAGAGTCCCGGGTAGAGTGCCATGGCATCTTAGCTCACAGCAATGTCAAACTGTTGGGTGCGAGTGATCCTCTTGCCTGAGCCTCCCAAGGAGCTGGGACTACAGGCGCCCACCACAACACCCAGCTGTTTTTTAGAGACGAGGTCTTGCTCTTGATCAAGTTGGTCTCGAACTCGTGAGCTCAGGAAGTCCACCTGCCTCCAGAGTGCTAGACCTGACCTACATATCCATTTTTTGATTAGTAAAAAATAAACAAAAAGCAGATGTTAGCACACCTGACGAGCGCATACATGTGTATCTCTGTTGCTACCAGGTTTCCATGGGGAAGGAGGTAACACCGGTCTAAAGGCCAGGATAGGGGAAAATAACTTGGTAGGATAGCGAGAAATGAGAAGCATGAAGCAAGATGGATTATATTTGAGTATTTTGAGGTCTCGATCAAGTTTTTGGCATTCAATCTCAAAACAGTCCTGAGGCTTTCAATAGAGGAGGACAAAGAGGAAGGAACTAGAAATTGTCTTTTTTATTTTAATTATTTGGGTATGGTTTCCCTACAATGTCTAGTTCTTTACCAAAATTATGTGGGAATACTTTGTAAACATGTTATTTCTACTTACCAATTTATGTAAAGGACCATGGTACTTGATTATTGATGATAATTCCATGTAGTATGCAGAAGGCGTGTGGTATTATCCAAGTAATAACATTAAGGTAGAACATTAAATTAAACACAAAACATAGTAACATTGTGTACATTGTTAAAATACAACTTTGCAATTAAAAATATGAAACAAGTAGTACATCTTTGTTAAAATTATGTGTACAGAATTTTCTCCCATCTGGAGCATGGCGGTGATTTTCAGGAATACCTTCTGGACCATTTTTTTATTTGCAGGTGTTTGCAGTATGTTTGTATTCATCTATCTATTTTCAGTTGGGAGCATGTATTATGCAATGCCTATAGATTGTTCTGTCCTGGCACAGTTTGATACATATTGAAGTTCCAACTGTGAATTTACTACAGTGTATTAGGAGACTATTTGTAATCTGATCAGATTTGATATCCAAGATAGTAAAGAATGTAAGGTAAGTGAAATGTAAATTCTGTGACAGATTATTGGTGTCAGAAATTCTACCCTGCTTGTTTCTTGTAAATTCCGTAACTCTTTCCATCCTCATGTTCTTTCTCTGTCTGTAGAATAGTAAGCTAGGTGCTGCCTCTTCAGAGTTTAGGCATGTTTTTGTTGTAATCTCTTCAAAAATAAAACCTTGAAAAGTGTAAGTTCTCACTGGTGGTGTTTTCCCCATTAATATAACCCAGAAATCCTGTGTAGGTGAAAAAAAGAACATAATGAGAGTATTTATTTAGAAGAAATCATCTAGGATGGTTGGAAAGGTTTGTTCACGTAATCCCATTGCAAGGTTGATTGGAGGCGGGTCCGGTGCATTAAATGGGGTCATTACTAATGAAAGTTCCCAACTAGTCCCAAGTTTTTCATGTCTACATGGTATATGACTTTAAGATTTATTTCACTAGTGTAAATTTTATGCTCTACCTCTGTTGGTGGGCACTCGGTGGTGGCTGACAACCTGAATTGGTTTGAGGCTCCTTCATTTTCATGTGTTGCAGTATATCAGTGAATTTAAAAAGAAACCCATGGACTGCTTCCTTTGTTGTATGAGTACAGTATAAATTTGTCGATGTGATATGCACTCAGAGTTCCTAGAGGTTTGTTTAGTGAATTTTTGGTTAAAATTTCCAGGGTATAAGGTGATAGTTATAATATTTGTTTATTCAGGTTATAAAGGTTTTTGTTTATTCATAATCTCTTCCAATCCACCTAAGATAACACATTAGCATAGGCATTAGGCAAGGCTGCTTTGGCAAAGCCAGAGTAACTGTCTGGGGCCATCGTCCTTTTCCTCCAAGCTTTCCCTAAAGAGGAAAGCCACCAGAATGGTTTCAGACCCAGCACGTGGGACCAGTGTCCCAGTAAGAACATATTGGCATTGGTGCCAACTTACCACTGGTTTTTAGTAAAATGTTTTCAAAATCCTTCAAGGGTATTTATAAGATTAGTTTTTGTGGTATTTGATATTGTAATAAAAAGATGTTAATTTTAGCTACTTGGGAGGCTGAGATAAGACATTTGCTTAACCCTAAGAATTTGAGGTTGCTGTGATGCCATGGCACTCTACTGAGGGCAACATAATGAGACTCTGTCTCAAAAAAAAAAAAAAAAGATGTTAATTTCTTAACTATTATGAATCAGCATTAAACATTTCTGGGCTTATTTTTATCCTATTTGTTAAAATAATTTTTAATGTTTAAGTACATATGTTACTTTTTTTTTTTTTTTCCAGTAAACAGTTCATTTGAAATATTTCTATCATCATGTCCTAACTATAGAAACATACCTATATACTCGAGTATAAAATTTGTGCCGAAAAACCCGAACTCGAGAGCTCGGCTTATACTCGAGTATATAGGTAGTTTAATATTTATGTCATTATTAATTTCTAATTTCAAAGCATTTTACAACATTGCTAACTTCAGTCTTAACCATGTTCCTATAGGTAGCAAAAACTAAGTTGTCCGTTTTTGATGGAGAAAGGTACTCGAAAAGGTTAGAACAAGATTTATTGCTAAATATTATCGATTACCTCCTGACTCCCAAGGAGTGAGATGTGAGTTTGATTAGGACATATCAAAGTATTATACTTACTGTCCCACACTTCCTCATGGATGGATTTAAATGTTGAAAATGCCTTTTTCAAAATGAACCATAAAACTTTGAAGACTTAACTATTTCCCAGTCATCCTGGATGCCATTTCATGGACATTTTTCGTTTGATCCTCACAGCCATTCTGCTAAGAGGGCATGTTACAACCATGTTCCAGGTTAAGAAACGGAAACTTTCTGATGATTACATAAATATTTAGAAAGAAAGGGGACTCCACACTGGTGGAGCATTCACAGGGATCAGGAAGACTCGGCAAGGCGGACAGGACTCTGCCCTTCTTGTGAAGCAGTCCGTTGTGAAGTTATTAGCACCTGAATTCTGCTTTTTGGGTGGTCTTCCATTATGTCTATTTTATCTGTTAAGATTCATTAGCTATTATATTCATACAACTACAAAATCAAAGTCCTTCACTGTACATGTGCCTTATACCATTTGTTTAGGTCTGATAACTATATTAATTACACAGACATCAATAAGGCCATGAAGATAAGACAAAGACAGGCATGTATGCCTAATTTTTCTCAAAAAGAAATATACCTTGTTGTGATAACTGAAATGTTAGTACCATTGGCAAATAGATTTACCCTTCATTTCTGTTACTTTTGAAGAAGTTAAATGTCTGCTGTACATGTTTCCCTGATTTTTAAATTTTCTTATTTCTGACTCATAACTATATAATTTTGATTAAAAGAGAGCACAGGCTGGTTATTACCTGCTTTTTTAAAAAACTTGAAGGTATCTGGCATAGGAATTGTGTGTCTGGCCTGTGCCTAGTGGCTGCTTGAAAGTCAATAGTACAAGAAATCTCAAGTAGACTCAAATGAAGTCTAAAGTCTTGTACCTGAATTATGTCAAGGTTAGCAGTAAATGCCATTTTAAAAGACTGAGTAAATTACTGAATTCCTTTGAATGTCAAACCTTATTTCTCGGGAAAGCAGGCCACTGCCAAGTTTATAACATAAACATTGTGTTTCTGTTACCTGAATTCAAAGGACAGCAGGATAGATGAGGTCACGTGCAAGGCACAGGTGAATTTTATTTCTAGGTGTTCAAAAGAACAAGGTGACATTGCACAGAGATCACCTCTCAAAGTCAGTGAACACCAGAAAAAACTTCTTGGATACTTTTACATTTGTCTCTTTTTCTTTTTTAAATTGAAAAGGAAACTTATTTTAAGTTTGCTGAGTTAAAAAAGGCCTCTTGAGAATCCCTAAGAAGATAGAAAAACATGAACACATTCTTTTTTTTTTTTTTGCAGTTTTGGGTCAGGGTTGGGTTTGAACCTGCCACCTCTGGCATATGGGACTGGCGCCCTACTCCTTTCAGTCACAGGCACCATCCAACACATTCTAAACACACAAAAACTAG
Organism: Loris lydekkerianus; assembly: GCA_963574355.1. Lineage (NCBI taxonomy): Eukaryota > Metazoa > Chordata > Mammalia > Primates > Lorisidae > Loris > Loris lydekkerianus. The sequence continues at coordinate 19,336 of CAUYPK010142008.1, read as the reverse complement.
AACCAGTGAGGAGAAATGCTACCATAAACATATCAGAACCGGGTTTAAAAACAGAGTTGGATAGGTTTTTGCCACCTAAAAAAAAATAGGCAATCCCATCTCCTCCCTTTCTATAATTGAGGAGGGCACAGCTAGCTGACCAGCATCCCCTCCCTCATCTCCCTCCCCTCCCTCATCTCTCCAACAGTGCCTTTTTGATCAGGGGGAGGCTGGAAGGGTACAATGGAGGCTGTTCTAGTATATCCTGAGAATCTCATTCTAAAAAAGGTATTGGAGGTGGGGCATTGTTAGAGCACCCGTGTTTACTGAGTAACTTTAGTATTATAGATGCTCCATCATTTAGAGCATCAGAAAGCCAGGCGGTGAAGGCAGAAGATTTTTCTCTCAGGCTTGCAAAATGATGTTAAAATGAAAAATGCTTTGGGAATTGACTGGGGACTATCCATGTCAACTTGCCAACTAACGGTCTGCAGCCACCAGCTGCACAGGTGGATCACAGGTGGGCTCGGGGCAAACATGAGGTGAGGGCAGAGCTCTCCTTGTTCAGTGATAAGTAAGCAGGAATAACGTAATCAAGCCTACTGGCAAAAATGCTCTGGGAAGGAAGGGGGGAGATCATCTTGGAGATTCAAAAGAAGAATAGACCTCCAAAATTGATTATTTCTTTCTTTTTTTTCTTTTTAATAAACAAAAAACATGGGCCTCATGAAAGGGAAAGAAAGCAGATGATTAGGAGCTGAAAATGCAATATGATGAGATGAAATGGGAGCGAAATAATAAAAAATGATTAAAGAAATTTAAAATGTAATACACATTAAAATTCTTATCAGAGGTGGTAAAGGGTAGAATTGACAAAGCTGAAAATAAATCCTGCATTGTGAAGGAGAAACGCAAATAAAGCTCTTTCAGAATCCAAAGAAGAAGAGATTTAAAATGAGAGTGAAGATCAGACATGAAAATTGCGAGGTTTGGTAAACAGGAAATCATGTCCAGTGAAATAATGGAAAAACATAATTTAAAGTAAGCTTTCATGCAGTGCGCCAATTTGGAAGTGTTCTTTACATTCTTCATGTGATACCCACAGATGGCCACCTCTGGATATGTCTTGGCATTGTGTTTTAAATTACAAGAACAATATTAAAGTACCTAGTCAAAATACCTGGCATGATATTTACTACCAAGAAACAAAATGGTCTTCCTCTCTTTTGTACCTATAAATGCCAGGATAGAAGATTGATTTCAATAGAGTTTTGAGGAGAAAAGATGGTGATTCAAGAACCTATTGAGCTTTCTCCTTACATTTTTGTGTGGAAAGGCAATTGAGAGGCATTCCCTGACAAGCAAGAACAGAAAAAATGTGCTAAACCTCTGTGTCACCAGGAAGACTTGAAAGTTGCCTTTTTTCCCTTAAGTTTTATAGAGAGGTATAAGTATATTTTTGAGACTGAGTCTCACTCTGTCACCCTGGGTAGAGTGCGGTGGCATCATAGCTCACAGCAACCTCAAATTCTTGGGCTCACGTGATCCTCGTTTAGCCTATAGCTATAGGTGCTATAAGCGCCACAACACCTGGCTAGTTTCTCTGTTTTTAGTAGAGTCAGGTCTTGCTCTTGCTCAGGCTGGTCTCCAACTCCAGATCTCAAACAGTCTCTCCTCCTCAGCCTTCAAAGTGCTAGGATTACAGGTGTGAGCAGCTGAGCTGGTGAGGTATAAGTTTAAAAGTAATTCATTTTGATTAAGTGAAAGAGTAATTACTAGATACTTAAAGAATGAAACTAAATATATATACCTAGATATATGATACATATTCTAAAAGATAATGTAGAAAGTATAAAGATATTATTGATTGGGGAAATGCTTATAATGTATGAGCACTTTAAAGAAATACATAAACATGTGTAGATATACACATATACACATACTTATTAATCTGGATATATCTGTATGTTCACATGTATGTTTCCTGTGCTGTGCTAACATTTTTTGCTACATTTACTTGATAGTTTCTTTTGCTTTTTTTTTTTTTGAGACAGAGTCTTAGGTTGTCATGTTCAGTAGAGTGCTGTGGCATCTTAGCTCACAGCAAACTCAAACTTTTGGGCTCAAGTGATTCTCTTGTCTCAGCCTTCCTAGTAGCTGGGACTATAGGCACCTGCCACAGTGCCTGGCTATTTTTAGAGGCGGGGTCTCGCTCTTGCTCGGGCTAGTCTCGAACCAGTGAGCTCAGTCAATCCACCCGCCTTGGTCTTCTGGAGTGCTGGGAGTACAGGTGTTAGCCACCATGCCTGGCCTCCGTGTTAGATTTATTGAAGATAAGAAATCCAAGTTTAGTTCATTGCTTACAAGAAGCGGTGCCGTCCAGCAGAAGGGAGTAATGTTCCCAACTGTGTGATGTAGCACTGCTGACTCCTGATTGGCCACACGGCGCCCGGAAGCCAAAGGCAGATGACTCCCTGCCTTGCCGGAGACCGTGAAGTGGTTTGATAGGACACAGTGAGTTGAACAAACAGATTTTCCCCCTTTCTGGAAATAGACCCAAGAAAAACTAAAGAAAAGAAAGCAGATTTATGAGTTTCTCTTCTTTACAGCAAAAGAACCTCATCAAAACATCTGGTTGGAAAGAGATGATTACTTTTAAAGGACAGTTCATTCCCTCTGCATGTCAGAACCTGTGTCTTAGGTGGTTTAAATACTAACCTTCATTTTAGCCTTCACGTGGCTAGTCCTTCTCAATGTTGTAGATTAACATTATAGCTATCTACTTTATAACATTTGTACATCCTTTATATGTAAATTAATATTTATGCATAACATATTAAATACAATATATATTTATACTATATATTAAGTGTTATTTATAACTTATCTAATTACTTAGTTCCTAAGTAGTAGCTTCTATGAGACCATTTAGAAAACAGTCATTGTTGAGTATGGTGGGCAAATGCACTTTTATAATTGGGTTTGCTATTTCACTAAAAGCTTTAAAGAGAAGATTGAAAACTCGCCCTCACTTGCTACTTTGCTAGCTCCATTGTTTGGATTGGAGTTACACGTACAGTTATATTGTAACTGTCACTTGTGGTCTAATCTTCCCCTTAGGGGAAACTTGAGAAACCTACTGAGCTTTAAGTTTTAGAGGAAGTTTAAACATTGGAGCATAAAATTCTCACTGTTCAGCTGAAACTCTGGTTCTTGTCAGATCACATCTCTTCAGCTCTTCTGTGATTGGAATCACTAACTTTGACCCTCATTAAGGAAAAGTTTCACAAGATACAGTTAGTTACTCTTCTTTGCTGGGAACCTCAGTTGGTAGAGACCTTTTTGCCTATTCCAGTGTAGTCAAATTAGTGAATTGCCACTACTTAACTGTTTTTATTCCCTTAGCTACTTTTGGCAAATTCTAACTTAGTTGTTATGTCCCTTTATTGTTATGAGTAATTTATATTCTTTAACTCTGAGAGTAAAAGTATTTTTTTTTTCTTTTCAGTTTTCCTTCTTTCCTGGTGTTGTCACAGTCTAGTTGTGAGACTAGCTGCCTTTCATGTAGTGCAGCAGAGGATGATGGGGTCAGTTTAACAATGGTCCCTCCCCCCCCCCAATTTAAGACTGCTGTTTCTCTGCCCCCAGGCAGTCCCTCTCATTTCATTGTCTAGAATTCATGTAAAACACAGCCAAGGGTTTTGATTAGATAATGGTAAGAGTCTTTTAATTCTGTGTACCCTTAAGGGACCACGTTTTACCAGTCGCATTTTGAAATGTTTTAAATTTTATATCCTAGCAAATGTTGTTACTAATCTTCAGATTATGCTGTCTTATATTTAACATACAATTTCCTGAGAGAAGGAAATGGAGAGGGTAGGGGTAAGTAGTTAGCAGTTACTGATGGTAACTACTGTTACTAGTAGTAAAAGCCTCTTCAACAAGGGAGAAGACCTTTCATTACCAGAGACAAAAGAGGAGAATTGATATTTAATGTTTTTGGCAAAAGTAGTGCTGGTTCTGATCAATTTTGTTAACCTTTTTCTCGACCTTCCATCTATGGGCATGGAGTTCAATAATAACATGAATTTTTGATTTGCTGAAAAGGTTGTATTTACAATTTTGGGGGCATTACTGTGTTGCCTTTTCTCACATACATGCAAGATGAAATGTTTTACTTCTGAAATGAAAAATGTGAAATTTCTTTAACAGGCCTGTTCATTCTTCTGTTTGCAGGTGTGCCCTGAGCATTCGCGTGGTGCCAGGCACCGTGCTGTGTGCTCTCACTGCCTTCTCTCACTCAGTCTTATTTACAGACTGAGGCTTAGAAAGAAAAAGAAACTTGCACAGAGGGAAACACGAGCTGAGGGCAGAGAGCCGGTCTTTGCAGGCACAGGCTCGTTCAGGATGTGTGTACCGCGCTGGACCGCCCTCAGATTGAAAAGCCGGGGGAGCTGGGCCTCTGGCAGCACCAACATTATTAGCAACTAGTTCCCTGTGAATTGGAGACTTTTAAATATAGTCTCACATTTCTGTATTTTTTGCCCATACCCCAGCTACCCTCAAACTAATTCAAGAATCTTACAGAAGTAGACACTAAAAATGCTTGATTGGCCAGTATCTCATTTCTGTCAAATCATGCACTAGAAGCACATATGTATAACCAGAGACTTATGAGACAATTTGTATACACATTTGGAAAAACATGTCAACTCTTTCAGGATTTGCTTGAAATAAGCAGGGAGGAATATGAAACATCATAGGTTAAAACAATGCTGTCATTTAGGCAAAAGTATGCTATTTGAACATTATGAGTTTAGGAACCTAGAGTCACACTCCTTGACAGTGATTCCAAGCTAGAAGAATGTCTGTGTCTTAATTGGTTAATTGAAGTTTAGGCAAAAGTTTAACCTTTGATTAGAGAAAAGAACAGCTCTGACTTGGAGCACACGGGGCTAGAACATGTATCATATATCTGAACTTTTTCATGTGGGCTCCTGTTGAGTCTTGCTTAGCCAACACTGCAGTCAAACTTAAGTTCACATCGTAAGGTTTGAGCCAAAAGAAAGGTCCTAGGTGCTGGGTGGATTGAATGATTTTATCTGAAGTACTATTTCCACTGAGGAAAGGCATGAAAGGAGAAGTCTTTTCTGGGTAGGTTCGATGGACAGGAAAATACTTTCTCAGGCAGGACTAGGGTGACAATATCACCCACTGTGATGTGGCTTACCCTCAAGACAGATCATCCCACCCCTCCCAGAGTATTCCCCTTGTAGCTGAAAGTGGGAAAATGGAAGGTATGCTGGGTGGAACAGAGACCCCACAAGGTCTATGAGCTGAGCCGTGGTCAAGGATTTCTCAATTATGGAGAGTTCCACCTCGCACTTGACCTTCTGTTAGACTTACCCCTCAGTGCCTGGGAAAGTTGAAGTGTGACTAACCATCCAGGGAAAGCCCCTGGTTTGGTTTTAGCCAAATTTGCCAGAGAAAACTGGACCAAAATGGGAATAAAATTTGCTGACCCCCGCCTCAAAGATGACCATTTTTGTTTATGTTTTGCATGACTCACTTTAAATTACAGTGCTCTACAAGTATAGAAAGAAGCCTTCCTCTTCCCACCCTCCCCCAGACACCACATAATGGGAAAAGCAAGAATTTTCTGCATAAGCAAGACTCCCCCCCAAGCCCCCCCCCCCCAACAAAAAGCCAGCCTCTGATGGGACTATTTTCCTGCCAGAATTCCCACTTGGTCCACTGTCGAAATTTTCACAAGAGGCTGTGATGAAGGAGGAAAGCCTGTCTCGAGAACTTTGCTCCTGTGTTCTGTGAAACATAACTTGTATTTCTGTTCTTGATATCAGAACAGTTATTATTTTTTTTAAACCCTGATAGGCATGTAAAACTTACTGGGTTCTCTAACAGTTAAAGTGTAATTTTGATTAAGAAAAGATTTGTTCAACGGCTATGATTAGACACATAAAACTTTGAAAGGATTTGACGTTCTGTTTCCTGTTTAAAAGAAGAAGAAATGTGTCCTCGCCTGTGAACTTCAACTAGATGAGAGGATTTTCCTCAGAGAAAATTCAGCTCTGGGAAGAACCATCTAGGGAGGTCATAACCTAGAAAATTCTTCCAGGGAAGTTGCAATGAATTAAAAGTGGGTGGGGTTAGGAAGCTGCAAGTTCTCCACAGCGGTGGCTGAATGAACCATTTCAGTCTGGAGCCTGGGCAGTCACATGATTTGTAGCAAACACTACAGAAGTTGCAGATTTCAGTTCATGGTGCAGGAGAGAGGTCGCCTGGGCCCCCACCAGGAATGTTTACTAATAGTTGTACCTTTCTTTCCTCCCCAGAACGTTTGCTGAAGAAAATATGTATAAACCAACTGTGGTAAACAGATTTCCTTTAGAGGCAGTTCAGTTTTGCTAACCAGAAAGAAGCTACTGTCACGTCCAGACCAGCTCCCAGCCCAGGGCTTCAGCTTATGCAGCTGCTCAGTTAATTCTGGTGGATCTGGAGTAGAAACCAGTTAACCTTTGGGATCCAGATCCTGAACAGTCCGCCACCGAACAATCAACCCACCAGTGACAAGGGGCGACTTAATTGAAACTATGTAAAATGGTTCCTTAGGCTTCATGGACAATTGAGAAACTTCAGTTTCCTCTCTTCACTCGTGTTTACTTCCTGCTCTTCTAAAATCAAGCATTAGGTATTCTGGTCTCTTACAATGAGGAGATTAAACAGCTGTAGTTTGAATTAAAGCATTAATTTGGAGTGTTCTGTGGCTGCATTAATTATGTTCTCCACTAAGATTAAATTCCTGAGGATTTGACAGATGCCCAGAAGCAACAATATGTGCTTAGCCGTGGCAAACCGAAATTCTGTTAACCACCGATCCTTTGTGATTTTTTTATTTATACATAATAACCTTTTAAAATGGAAATAATTTAACTTGCCCACCCCACCTCCTCAGTCAGATGGAAGAGAAAAGAATCTGGAGCAGGAAGCAGTTGTGTGGAGTGTATTTGCATGTGTACAGGACTTAGTGATGGAAAATTCGATTTTTTCAGTGGGATTTAGCAGAAAGCATGTGTTGAAAGTCTCTTACCTAAATGGGTCATAATTAAAGCTTTGGGACTTATTTACGGATATTTTCATTAGAAATATTAGGTTCACTTAGTGGTCCTTGGGAAACCTTTTCTGCCAACTGCATATTTTATATTGAATAATAAGTTAAATTTCTGTAGGCGCAAAGAGGAGGCTTAGCTGTAATAACCACATTGTAACTCGTAATGAATATATTGACGCTGCTGTTCACTGAACAGTTAACTGGTTGTATCCGTTATTAACTTGAAATTTTCTTCCTTTGTTTTCTAATAGTTATATGTTTTAGAATAATGCACTTGTTTGAACTTCTCAGATGTAATGTGGCTGTCGGTGGGGCTAGAAGTAAGAAATTATAGCTTCAATTGAGCATCGTCTAGAGTTCTGTAATATTCCATCGCGTGACACATCCTGTGGGTTTTATAGGCAGTTTTGTCCTGGCGTCCCTATGGCAAAAGAAATCATTTTTCTGTTACGAGGGGGGCAAAACAGAGGGGTGAAGTGACTCACAGTTAATTGCTGGATTAAATCAGGCATCCAAGTCACTTCTGGTTGATTTTTCGAGACTCAACTGCCATCTTCAAAAGGAAGAAATATGTTCTGGCATTGGGAAAAAACGCAGTGTACAATGTGTGATGGGTCTTATTAAGCTATCTCTTATTTTCTAATCTAAAGAAGCCTCCTTGTTGGAGAAAATATTTTAGTTACTTCAGTACATCAGCAAGTTCTCATATTTTATAATTCGTTATCTTTTGGAGAGTTTAGGAATTCAGATAAACATTTCTTTTTTCTTTCTTTAATCTGGCTGAGTTTTGAATATGCTACGTTGAATCAGACATGTGGAAAATCTATAGGAAAGTTTGTTACTGGTGTCGTAGGAGCAGCAGAGAAACCATTGTACTTTTGTTCTGTGTCTGTTTTCATTGTTCTTGCTTGCATGGAGCACTTCCAAACAGGCTGGGCATCTCGGAGTTTCGAACAATGCCCTTGGCCAACTGTTAGTCCTAATTGCTGTGACTAATGTGCAGTGTGACCTAAAGATGGTAACATATTTAATTAACCTTAGTTTTCTCATCTGTGAAATAGAATTGATGTCCGTCTACCACGCCAAGGATCTGTGAGGCATCATGATCACAACCAAACCCTTAACTCTAAGTAGAGTATTTAAAACCAAACATTCAGTGATAACATAAAAAAAAAAAAAAATCAGCACTAACATAAGAAATTGCTTTTTAGACTTAAATGATATGTTTAAACCTGAAGAATATGAAAGGAATTAAAATTAGTCACAGAAAATAAAGACCCAGAGGCAACTTAAACATTTGAAGATTATATGAAGCAGTGTTTTATGGAGAGTAGTAATGAATTCTTCACTTTCTTTGAAACTATCCAGAGAAGAAATGAAATGATTTTATAGCAAAATTACATACGTTATCAATGGTGGTTATACCCACCGATTATTTCTAAGACACACACTTGAGTATTTTTTTCATTTTCAATGAAAGTAAATTTGTGGGACAGCTGTGTGCATGGTGCCCCAGATAGACCCCTGGATTAACGTTTTATTTCTTGAGACAGTTTCCATTCACATTCATAAGTCTTGTCCCTTGGAACATGACTTTTGGTGAGCACCAGTATTATTTTTACATTATATCGTCATTACCTGCACAGTTTGGCTGTGAGCCATTCTGGAGTTTCTGGTTTGCTTCTGTGGGTGTATTCTATACTTTATGCCTTATTGGGGAGGGAGGGTCATGCTACTGTCAAAGCCAGCCTCCTCCCCCTGAAAAACAAGTCTCTTTTGTTCATTTGGTGTATTTCTTGATGAGATTTTTGAGACTTTTCCCTTAAAAAAAGCCAAAATTATAGTATCTTAATACATTTAAAAAAATTATTAATTAAAAATATTTTATTTTTATGACCACTAATCATTTTTCAAATAGCTCATTAGTAGAAGAAAAAAAATGCTTGGCCAGGTGAGGTCTCTTAAGCCTGTAATTCTAGTGCTTTCGGAGGTAGGGTAGGAGGATCAGTTGAGGCCAGGAGTTGGAGACCAGGCTGAGCAATATAGCAAGACACTGTCTGTATAAAAAACTGAAAAAAAAAAAAAAAACAAAAAAAAATTAGCTGGGTATGGTAGCATGCACCTGTAGTCTGGCTACTTGGGAGGCTGACAGGAGGATCACTTGAGCCCAGGAGTTTGAGGTGATGAGTGAGACTTTCAAATATGCTGAGGTCTGGGAGGAGAGAGGAAAAGCTGTTTCTGAATCTTTTTCCTAAATAGTGTTAGCAACAATGATTGCCACCTACTGGTAAAAAGGAAGAACTAAAACTAAAATATTTTTGCCAATCTGGAATTCTTTAGGTAGAGCTCTTGGTTAAGGTATTTGAAAATGTATGATTTGATTAGGGGACTTATACCTGTGTGTTGAATTTATTATAGCCAATCTCTTTAAATCCCGAGAGAAAGAAGGTATGCTGCTGTCTCTTCTAAAAGTATATTTTTGAGAATGTGAGAATACCATTTTAATGGAATATTAAATTGATAAATGGATTTCTAATTGGCCATAGAGGCTCGATGATTGATTTTGGAAACATTTGAAACATTTTTCTAACTCTTTTGTTAGTTTGTACTTTTCTTTAGTATAATTTCTGAAATCTAGTAATTACTACTATGCTGAAATTGGGCAGGCTTGGTCACATTGGCCTTTGGTGCTGGGGTCTGTTTTTATAGATCGTGGACATCATGCAAAGACCACTCCCCTAAACAACATCATCCAGTCAGAGGTGTTGAATGTCCTTGAAGTACATCTGATAAAACAAAAATTTTTTGTTGAAAATTCTCCAGTAATTTCAAACTGGTAAAATGTTCTTGTCAATGGCTTTCCCCCACTCTTTGGATGCAAGTATAAATTCAGTCGTTAAAATGATGTGGATTTTTTTGTTGTTGTTGTTGAGACAGAGCCTCAAGCTATCACCCTGGGTAGAGTGCTGTGGCACCACAGCTCACTGCAACCTTCAATTCCTGGGCTTAAGCGATTCTCTTGCCTCAGCCTCCCAAGTAGCTGGGAATACAGGTGCCCACCACAACGCCCAGCTATTTTTTAGTTGTAGTTGTCGTTGTTTGGCAGGCCCAGGCTGGATTCGAACCCGCCAGCTCTGGTGTATGTGGCTGGCGCCTTAGCTGCTTGAGCTACAGGTGCCTAGCCAAAATGATGTAGATTTTTAAATATGAAACACCAGTGTAGCAACTTTTTATTGTTAATAATATATCAGTCTTAAAGCCATCTCCCCTCCTCATCCCCAAGATCGAAACACCCTTCAAATCTTAACATTACGTTTTACATAGATTAGTGTTTTATCTGAGATTGTGTGTGTGTTGGTAGACAGACTCATAAACTTATGAATAAAGCTAACATTGTTCTGGTATAGTGACCTTATTTTGTCTTCACATCTGTTCAAGATTGATATTTTAAGCTTTTTTATATTAGGTACTACCCAAATAATCATTTCATACCCTTTGTTGGTGTTACATGATCGGTTATTTTGGAAAAATTTATCCCATTCTGAGAACTATGTACTGTAACAGTTAAAGAGGTTAAACAAGGAGAAATTGGGAGACCCATATGTTATTTGCTTCAATTTTTACATAGTACACCTATATATGTGTTAAAAAAAATAGATAAAGTGTTACAAAGCAACATATTGGTGAATTTAAATGAGTAGAGCATAATAAAAGCAAAAACCAAACAGTAAAGTGGTTGGAGTGGGGCCATAATAAAACAAGAGATATTTTCTGTAGGAAGAGACACATCTTTATATGTTCCGGCAAATTCTTACAGGTGTCAGCATTAACACCTGGTGTTGTACCCTGACTTAAAAAGACGAGATAGAGGGGAAAAGGTAGTTTTGTGAAAATATTGTCAAGGAGTTTAAGACGTGAGCATTTTATGTTGGAAAGTTGAAATGCATTGTTACAATCAGGCTGTGTAATTTCCTTCTGTAAAGACCTGCCCATTTACCAGTAATGATACCTTCTTTCTCTTCTATTTTTGTCTCTTCCTTTAGGAAAAGGAATATATGCTTACTCATTATTTAAAATTCAGAGTCATTTTCCTGTTCTGGTTAGTTTTGTTCCCACCACTAAAGAAGAATATAATTAGGTACACGTGAAACTTTTATCCCTCTCTTATTTCTCTTTTTCCAAACTATCCAACTTTTAAAAAACCCTGTTTTAATTTTTACTCTGTCAACCATCTAATCTGTGTACTGGTATCTTCCCTTGACTTTTACTTTTTTTTGTATTGTATTTCCATAAAAGCAGATATATTGGGCTTTTGTAATTCTGCCCAGACATATTATCTACCTTGGTACTAAGTGGTCCTGTCAAAAAAAAAGCCAGTACTTAAACACAGATTCCTGAAGTATTTAAATTCAGTTCGTTTTAAAACAATATTGTATTGGGCAGTTGGAACTGAACGATTTCTTTCTTCAAATGACCTGGGTTAATCCAACAAGTCATTTTCAGATTTCTGTTACCCCAGTAGCTCCCACTGCTGTGGTGCTGTGCCAGTGATTGAACCTCCCATAAAGTTGCGTTTTAGTAGGCGTTTATAGGTTACCACTTACCAAGTATTTCAAGTACTCTTTGAATGGAATACTTGAATGCTGGGGGTAAAAAGCTAGTGCAGAGCCTTTCTCAGTTGAGCTACCATTTGAGCATTCCCACATAGAAGACGGTTGATAGACTGGTTAGCAAATGGATAACCAGATGAATACTCATCTGGGAATCCCTAGGGAACTGGAGATAATCCCCTGGGCACTCCTGTTCACAGGCAGCTCTTGTGTGCTTACTCTGTGCAAAGTGCTGGGCTAGATCCCCAGGTCATGCAAGGATGAGGCCATCTTTACTGCTTTGATGGAAGCTCAAAACCCAGCAGAAAGCAGGAGCTGTGTGTGCCACCCGTTGGGTAGGCAGCGTGTCTTGGGAACTCCGGGTACCCAGCATTGTGTGCCTGCCTTCACCCTGAGGCCTGGACCCTCTCCTGCATCACTGCGCTTTCCTTTCTGCCATGGTCCAGGGGTTGGGGCTACAGTGCCAGCTCATCAGATTTTTGGAGTAGGAGTGGGGAGCAGGTGCCTCTCCCGGGATGTGGGATCTTAGTGACAGGCCCAGCAGGGAAAGGCAGTGGAAACCCGTGTGCTGCTCTCACTGGCTTCGCTACACCTCTCCCAGCCCTTCACATCGCTCAGCTCTGTCAGCTCCCTCGCCTCTGACATCTGTTAGGAAAGGAGAAGGGCAGATGATTGCTGTTGGCCTTGACATGCTTAGATGTAGAAACCCTCATAAGTAAAGTTTCTGTGTACATCTAATGAAATTCATACTATCCATTATGTCACTGGAATGTGCCCATGTACAGTCATCACCAACATAGTCATTCACCACCACTTGAGAGTAATAGACTAACCCGGAGACCTAACCACCATTTATAACATTTGAGGGGTAAACATGTTTTGTCTTTTGTACAGCCAGTTTATAAATGAGCTTTGGAAACACAGTGCTTACGTATGTAAGTTGGTGCTAGCGTTGTATCCTGCTTGTATATCCCCAGTCTTTAGTTTCTAAAAGCAGCATTGCTTGGGGATTTTGAGTTGGCTGTCTTGAAGTTCTGTACATTAGTTATGAGACTTCAGAACCTGCTTACCACCACTGCTGAGCTAAAGGAAACCTAATTCGTGTCCCTAAAAGGGTCCTTTTAGGCTCTGCACCTGTAGCACAGTTGTTCTGGTGCCAGCCAAGTGCACTGAGGCTGGCAAGTTCAAGCCCGGCCCAGGCCTGCTAAACAATGACAGCTACAACAAAAAATAGCCAGGCATTGTCGCAGACGCCTGTAGTCCCAGCTACTTGGGAGGCTGAGGCAAGAGAATTGCTTAAGCCCAAGAGTTGCTGTGAGCTGTAATGCTATGGCGCTCTACCGAGGGCAAAATAGTGAGACTCTGTCTCAAAAAAAAAAAAAAAAAAAGTCATTTTTAAATCAAGAGTGTGTTTCCTTTTATGAATATACTAAAATTAATTTGGTGCTTCATCCTTGTTTTGTGACTTTCCTAGGGAAGTGAGGGAAATGATTAATTTCCAAATATAATAATCAAATTTTAGGTAATAAAGATTTATCTTCAAAACCATTCAGCACACAATGGGTTACTGCTGTGGATTTCTGATAAGGATCTTAAACTATCCTAGGGTATTTTTTTTTTTGTTTTTGGCCAGGTAGATGATACTGTGATTATGTTGGCTAACATCATCTCTGTTATTATGAAAGTTAAAATTTCTAGATTCTAGAGTTGTTTTTAAAACAGTAATTTAATAATGTGTGGTGGAAATGTACTTTTGATAAAACCTGTACATCTCTGGTGGCTTGTTGTGCCTGAGATGATTCACAGGTTCTTGTTTCAGAAAGTAAAAAGTGTCAGTGATGTTTCTGAGCAGGCTTTTCAATGTATCCTGTTTTGTTTTTTATTCTTTTTAAGTAATTTGTGTAATGAGTTTGTCTTTATGGGCTCCTATGGCCCTCAAACTTTTTACTTGTTTGGCCAAACTGAGGGCACCAGACATTTGTAAGCCATTCACCAACACAGGAAGTACATTAAAGTGCTTAAGTCAGGCCAGGTGGGAGGCGGAAAGGGGTTTCCTATAGACCCGGATGAATCAGCTGCTGATTTCTGATGGTAGACCCAGCTGCAAAAAGTAGGAAGCTTTTTTTTGTGAACTAGAACTACAACTCGTTTCTTTGAAGTTTTCCAGCCCTTTCGTTCTTTTCCATTCTTTAGAGTTTGTGAGTTTTCAGGCAGAGTCTACATCTACAGAGCAGAGCATGTGGTTGGCTGCCTTATGGGGAAGAGGCCAGAACAGTCTCAGATGAGGAGAGCTCAGATAGGAGTCCTGTAGGGCTTTTGCTCTGGTCGGGCTTGGGGGAGTCTTGGCTGTGTGCAGGAGGAGTGACTGGCCCTGGAGATGTTCTAGCTGGTTCATGAGTTTGGGCTTGGAAGCACTGCCTCAAGTTCATGGGCAGGAATGAGACAGAACTCACTCCTTGGTGTCTTAAGACCTTCCCGTCTGCCAAATGCTTGAGCAATCCCTCACATCTCTCTCTTGAGCTAAAGAGCAGTGACTGTCAAAAGCCCATCAGTGATGGAAACGTTTGGCCCTTTGCGTCCCTTATCTGCTGTTGAGACTGAGGGCTGTGTTCTAGACCACTCTCAGTCATGCTCTCCTAACCCCGAGGATCAGCAGAATTACAGGCCCAATTTCAGGCAGACGTGAGTGTGCATCTGGTGACAGGCAAGTACCTACATGTGTCTTTCATTATTCTGTTACCTGGAGAGATGCTGTTTAAGTTGGCAGATACACTTATTGAAAGCAAAGCTTGTTGCTGGTGAGATTACTGATTTCACCAAAAAAAAAGTTCAAATGCCAAGGGAGAGGGAGGGGAGTGTGCAGTATTTATAAGTGTGGTGAAGCCATCAAGTTAACAAGAAAAAGTAGAATAAAATGTGGTTTCAATTTGTTGTACTGGGCTCCAGATGATAATATTTCAAGAGTGAACTGCAGGGGTGTGCGTGCACGAGCACGCCTGTGAGCCTGTGCATACTCGCTCTCCGAATTTCAAACTCCTAGAAATTACTTAGAAGTTCAAATTTGTTTCTGTCCCTAACTCCAGACTATGATATTAAATGAGTAATTTTAAAGGGACTTAGTGGTAATTTGAACAAGAACTTGCAATGTCTAGGTCAGAGATCCCCAGCCTTTGTTGTAAAGAGGAGTGACTTTTGATTTCCCTGAAAACTTGGGTTACCCTGGCGCAGTAGGTAGGGCGAGTGTTCGGCCCCATCCTAACTCAACTTTGCTAAGTAAAGCCCGGCTGCCATCCAGTGGCAATGGGCTATACAGCAGCGCAGCTGGAAAATGTGCCCTGTTCTGCCTTTTTCTTTCTTAGATTCCACCTTTCTGCTGCTCCTAGTTCTGTTTTTTTTCCAGATGATATTTGACAGTAAAAATTGACTAAATGTCTGGCTTCAGTAATTCGGGGAGAATGTGAATTTATTCACCTTGTCCCTTTCAGGCAGTACTAATCCTTCTCTGCACTGCATTCCAGATCTGTCATGATTTGCATACTTTTACCTTAAATGTTTTTGTTACCTTGGCTAAAGAATTAATGCATGGTGGTATTTCTGGTTGTCATAGTTGTATGTAAAGCAAGTTTCACTCCTGTCTCTGTATTTTTGCTTTGAGCTGTGGTTTACTAATTTCCTAGCCTGTTTCGTGACACTTATCCTACATTTCAGACAAGGATTTATGTGTCCCATAAGATTCAAGCTGACCGTGGAGAAAGAGCCAACTAGCAAATGGAATTATTCTGACTTGTGAACAGTTCCAGCCTTTTAAAACTAGCCTCTGAGAAATAAGAAACAAATATTCTTGGGAAGAAACTGGATTTGTGAGTACTTGGCTAAAAATTTTAGGAAAGGAAAGAACATTTCCTCTGGCCTCAGGAGCACATTCAATGTGAAATATTACTCTTTTTAAAAGAGCCAAACTTAAATTTATCTTTGGGTCATTTATTTGACTTGAAAATAAATGGATCGACTCCTTATTTAAAAAAAACCCAAACATTCAGAATCCTATTTTAAATAAAATAGTTTAGTAAGTTAGGCGAGATGCTTCAACATCAGCTATTAATTATGAACAGCTGGGATTTATAAAGGTGTTTGCAAATACCTACCCTGAGCTGGGGAATTGGTGAAATCTGGTGCAAGTTAGTTCCAGCTGCACACATTTGCCTTATTAGAGTTCTTTATGGTAAATGAAATGCATGTTTCATACATACTTTGGTGTAGTCAGATTCTCTCAGCACTTGACTAAGCAGGTGGAAAGTTTATTTAGTCAGAGGATGGCTGAAAACAAAGAACTGTAAACCCATCTATATCCATTCTGGGAAAGAGCTATTAAATGTCTTTTTTTTTTCCACCCATGGATCCCATCTTTTGTTGTTGTGTTTTTATAACCTTTCTGACTCTGGAGTGATATTTAAATGTTTGCCATTTGGTCGTAAATGTGAGTCTGCCCTTGTGAATGTTGTATCCATTCCTTGACCAGTCAGTGTTGGAGTGAGCTTCTGACGATGGCTCTGGGAATGCCCCTCTTCTTCTGGCACAGTCGCCAAATGGAGCCAGACCGGGAAAGACTTGTTCAAGTTGACATTAACAATAAATGTAAACTGTTGAGGCATTTCATTGTTTTGTACGGTCAGTCTCTTCTCTCCTCATCAACTAGTATGGAAAATTGTAAGTTTACCAAAAAGAATTTTGAGTCATGGAATTTCAAATTTGAAAAAGACCATAGGAATCGTTTAGCTCAAACTTGCCCTCCCCCCAAACAAAAAAAATGCAATGGAGATTGGAATTTCTTCCTAAAGGAGAAAATCATTTTAAGGCGTTTTCATCTTAAGCCTTTTAACCAAAAGAGTATCTTTACAAAGACTTGATTTTAAGTAAAATCTGTAATTAAAAAAAAAAAATGACCCCATGCCAGAGATTCTAAGGATAGGATTATTGTGTGTTTCTGGAATATTGGGTTAATATTTAAGTCTTTGTTATCTTGGAGCTGAGCTGAACAGACTGATAAGTGTTTTAGTTAGTCATCAATTGTAACTTCCTTTTTGCTGTTTTAATGTGATTTAAGAGAAGACCCCCTTGGAAATGCTTTGCTATGGCTCATACCCATAATTGTGTTTCTTTTAGGTCTTACAATTTTACATAATACAGGAGAGTAGATTGCATCAGTACAACCCACTCCCCCATGAGACAAACAGACCAGTATCTTAAATTAAATCAGGGTTTCCTGAGGTTCTGGAATTTTATTCCTAAATTTTCCACTGGGTAACCTCCAAATCCCTCTCTTGCCTTTGTCCCTGGTTGACACGAGTCAGGCCATGATTTACTCTGCAAATGGATGAGATGCCACACTGAGGCTCCACTTGCTGGGGAAAGATCCTTCAAGGGAAATCAGTGGAAGGACCTGGAATGCTGGTCGTCAGGTTCCTCCAGAGCTTTCTAGAGCTTAACTTCTGAGATTTCTAAATGCATGATGAAATTTAACAGCATCTGATTTTCTAAAATTACTGAAGGTGACTTGTAGTCTCTCTCTGATTTGCAAAGTCCTCTTGAAATTATTGTCAGATAAAGAGTTTTCCATGCCACGGATGTGGAAGGAATAATCCACTCTTACCCATAAAGGGAAGTTAGTGTTGTCTGGAAACAAATGGTGAATTCAGGGCTTTTCCGGACTCTTTGGAGGTATTCATTCTTGACCAACTTATATCCAAATAACATCATTATCTGGGTCAGCCTTCGATTCAGCCTCGCAGTCTGCTTCAGCAATGGGATAAACAAAAGTCACGTGTTAGCTTCTTCAAGACCCTATGGACCAAGCATTAATTTGGAGCCATATCCTGCAAAATAGTCCTTGGGGGAAATGTGTTATGGATTTTATAAAGATAACGGGGTAAATCATTTACATTTGCTTATATTGAGCTGTGTAACTTCATTTTATTCCCCAGCTTCACTATTTTATAGTATTCTTTGAACCTGACTTGTCCCCACTGTTCTAACTTAGGAGGAAATCAGAGAGCAGAAGTGAAACGGACTGGCTGTCAATATGAAGCAGCTACTCCCTGTAGCACTGGAATTCTTGTCATTAATAGCTATTGTCATTAATAGCTCTTATAATAGACAGATTATAACATGCAAAGTCATAAATGTTCTTATGTCATTTGGAACATTATGCTTTGCAAAATTCCCAAGAAGTGGTGATTGTTTGGGGCTTTAGACATTTCGCATTAAAACGCTGATAATATCTTCAAAAACCACAGAGGCATGGGCCTTGCAGGCTTGGTAACTGAGTGCCTTTGTGGTGTGGTTTCTTTTTCTTTCTTTCTTTTTTTTTTCTCTTGCACCTGGTTGCAAGGAGTGGGACACTGAATTCATAGGGGCATATTCACACTTAAAAATCTTGAAAACCAAGCATCTGTTTACTCAAAATAGCGCACAGTTCAAAGCAATGTTGATTTCCCCCAACTAGATGTTTTCCTGTTCTTTAATGAAAACAGCCTGAACTTAGTTATTAACCCAGGTCTTTTTCTGTTTTGACCACGCTGTTCTGCTTTTCTCTTGAACTAGTTTTTCTTTATCTTTCTTTGAGTATTAAAAAAACAAAAAAACCAAACAAGTACATAAACATTTTGTGACCTTTTAAGTCCTGCATAAATTCAAGATATTTTTGCTGTACTTCAATGTTATGGTACGAAATTGGTGGTGGTTGAAGCACCAACAGTGAGCATGGTTAGGTATCTGGAATGATCATCTGGTCTCAGCTGTGCAAAATCCACTATTGACTGGAGCATTTTAATGATCTTAATTAGACCCATTCTAATGATTCATTTATAGCAAAGTGTTAAAGAGCTATATAGGTGGGTGTATGTTTTTAGGAAAAATTGTGCCTGTGATTCTATAAGGAGAAGAATTTGGCTGGAGGCCCTGTTAAAATCAAGCATGTCCCTCTGATGTGATAATACATAAAGCTTCCCGGTCATTTCCATTTCAATGTCATTGAGTTAACAGTCTCTTCTTTAAGAAGCTGGCTTTTGAGTGGGGAAAGGCCAGAGAGCCCATGAGGCAGTGAGCAGCCTCAAGGTGGAGGAGGATGATTAGCACAAGAGTGAGATATGGAGGAAGAAAAGTATTGCCAAGTTAGGAAGAAAGTTTGGAAAAGGAAGACATAGACGCACCAGACAAGCCTCATACTTGCAGTTTTGCCTTGGCCTGGCCCTATTGCAGAAGGTTAGTGCATTCACCTGCCCACCCACAGGTCAGTGACCTGGCAAGTGGCAAGGACTTGGTGCATTCAAACCTGTTCTGTGGCACAGAGCATCCCCTCAGGATTGTCTAGCAAGAGAGAACGGACATGCATTGTGATGGTCTCCTAGTGGGTTGCATGGTCCACTGAAGCAGGAGGACCAGAGAAGTGAGAACTCCCTGGCCTGGTCAGGCCTAGCTTATCCCCGCCTCCTGTGGGCCGCCCCCCCCCCCCACCCTGTCATGAATAAAAAAATATAACTGCCTCTGCTTTCGCGTGTTAAATAACAACATAAAATATAAAATATTAATAGTAGAAGCAGAAATAATTAGTAAGAGGCTC
>CAUYPK010142007.1:0-10459 GCA_963574355.1 Loris lydekkerianus | reverse complement strand
TTGGTTTTCTTCGAATTATCCCAGAGCTCTCTGAGAGAGTGATCTGTTTTTGCCCTCCATTTCTCTTCCTCTTTGAGAGTTTGGGAGCATTCAAAAACTTTGTCTTCAATGTCAGAAATCCTTTCTTCTGCTTGCTCCATTCTGTTACTAAGGGATTCTATTGTGTTTCTCAGATCTTTGAGGGATGCAACTTGTCTCAATTTGCCAAAATCTTTGCTCATTTGGTCTGTGAATTTGCTGAATTCTTGAGTTATATTTTGGGTTACTGCTTGGAGTTCTTATTCGATCTTATTTGCTATACAGATTCTAATTTGATTTTCTACATCTCAGCTATTTGTTTGTGCATGGGGTCTTGTGGTGTGTCTGCCCCATTGATCCTTGAGGGAGTTGATCTACTCTGATTATTCATACTGCCAGAGTTTTTCTGTTGATTTTGCCTCATGATTGTTTTTCACCATTGCCTCTGGCCGTCCTCAGAGTTGGGGAGGTGTCTCTCCAAGAATTAACCCCAGCGGGGTCACTCTATTGTTGCTGGATCTTTGTAGGGAGTGACCCTGTGTAGTTCCTCTGGGGATGCTCCAGGTAGGGAGTTCTGGTTGTGGAAGCAGCTCCAGAGTGTGACACACCCAGATCCAGCAACAGAGCAGGAGGTGGTGCACACGGTTCTGGGAGTGCCTGTCGCCCAGTGACTTTGTCACAGACAGCCCAAGGCTCCAGCAGTCTCTGGACAGGAGAAGGGTTCTGCACAGAGGCAGGGAGGGCTCTAGAGGGCATACGGCTACCAGAGTCCCTGGCCAGATGAGTGGGCTATTGTGGAGCCTGGGAGGACAAAAGAGGGAAGACGCAGGGTTGCACAGCTTCCACAGTTCCTGGTCAGGGCATGCAGAGGCCTAGTGGGTGCGAATCATGGGTCAGGGGTCGCGGCACAGCTTTTATGGAGGTCCAGCGGCACCTAGCCCAGGAGTTTGAGATTGCTATGAGCTGTGGTGCCACGGCACTCTACCCAGGGCAACAGCCCGAGGCTCCAGTGTGCCATAACCGCTCACTCTGCCACTACGGATTGAGGCTGTAAGGCAGCTCAGTCCCTGCCTTTAGGCTGGTCAGTCAGTAGGTTATTAGGTCCTGCCCGATCCTGGCGCTGGGACCTTGAGGGCAGAGCTTGCTGGGGCAGTTTTCTCACAATGGCTTCCTGCACCCAGCTCAGTGGCTCAGTCTGGGGCCCCAGACAATGCCCAAAGTTCTCCACACTCCTGCTCAAGCTCTCCCCAAGGCAGTTCAACTGAGTGCCAAGGCCAAAAACACCAAAACAGTTCACAGGTAAGGCCTTTCCAGTTTGCAGTCTCACTGCTGCTTGTACTTACGGTTGCTGGCAGGATTAGGTTGATCGAATACACACGACCGCTTGCCAGTTTTCCACTGTTTTTGTCCTCTTGGGATCCAGAAGTCCCTCGCTGACTCCCTGTATCCTCAAAGGGATGATTATAGGCAGATCCCACCAGCCAGAGATGCCTGTAGTCTTATCTCTCCAGATTCACTATGCCCTGTTACATGGAAGCTGTTACTCAGACGCCATCTTTAATCCCCCTTCAGCAAAACTCTTTAAAATTAATCCAGAGCCAGACAACATGTGAGGCAATAGATATAAAAAACATGAATAACTCTCATTTTGGAGGGCCTTATCATTTAACAGATTTAGCTGGAGTTTAAGTAGGATGGCCCCTATTGAATTAGAAACCACCAAAGTATATTAATACTAACGGGAAGAGTTGTCTGATCATTCTCCAGAATCACTAATCTCCTGCCAAGAAAGAGCACATAATAATAAATTAGCATAAATGATGCAGATGGGTAATTGGGATAGGTTTGGAGAAGAATTGGTGAGTTGTTGATTTTAAGAAACTATACCAAAAAAACTATTTTAAAAACACAGAATTATTAAAGTGTGTACCAAAGGTTCCTTATATGGAAGAGAAGTGAGTGAATCCAGAAAAGGACTGGTAAGGTTGGCTATAAATATTGGATCAGGGAACTGGAGACTCCAATAAAGTCAATGAATAGAAGGCCAATAAAAATTATGGCAAAAACAGCTAATTCTATTCCCAAACCTTTTCCCTTTCTTCCTTTCAGAAATAGAAAAATCCCAATTTGGGGACCTACAGATTTCTCAACTAGGGCCTGTAGTTCTCAGTGTCTCTTTTAGCAAGGTATTATCATGAGACTAAGCTTTAGGCAATGTCATATGGATTTAAAGAATATGTGCAACTTTGGGGTCACATCCTTTAGTAAGAAAACTTGTAATGCCATGAAATCCTATAGCTCATGTATAAAAGACACTTGGTAGATGGTTTCCCAAATTAATAACACTCCTAAAAATTTACATGACATTGCTAACAAAAAGGTAGGAAAATTGAAGCACATTGTTCCAAACCAGTAATAATAAAGATAAACTTTCATCAATCAGACTTTAAAAAAAAAAGAAAGAAAGAAAGAAGAGAAAACTGTTAGCCTTTCACTCTCTCTCTTCTTTCTAATGGCTAGAAAGTATACACGGTGTAGTCAGTCAGCTTCAAATGTGTGAACAAAGATAGCCACAAGGGCTAGAGGGTTGCAAAACTAAAGACAGAAAGAATGTAAATCCCTTGATGACCTTATGAAACAAATCCATTTTTTTTTTTTTTTTTTTTTTTTTGAGAGAGAGAGAGTCTCAAGCTTTCCCCCTGGGTAGAGTGCCCTGGAGTCATAGCTCACAGAAACCTCCAACTCTTGTGCTCAAGTGATTCTCTTGCCTCAGTTTTTCTATTTTCAGTAGAGACGGGGTCTCACCTTTGCTCAGGCTGGTCTCAAACCTATGAGCTCAAGCTATCCATGCACCTCAGCCTCCCAGAGTTCTAGGATTACAGGCATGAGTGACCACGCCCAACCTTAAACAAAGCCATTTTTTACCCTGGACCATCCACTTCTACGCTGTTACATGAGGAAGAGTTCTTGGACGTGGGTTATATATTTCAACATCTTACACTGTACTTAACTTAGGTGGAATAATGTGTGACTGGAGGCATAGGACCTGAAGTCAGAAACTAGGATATTAGATTTATGACTTCAAATGTAATGTAGTTCTGCAGCATATGTTAAAATGGCATCATGGGAGTTGGTTGTTGAAAGAAAGTGAAGGTAGCTACAGATAGAAAAAGATGGAAAGAATATCTGAGTTTAGTAAATCAAGTTAATCTATATAGTTATTGAAATCACTTGGATGAGAATAGGAATAAGGACGGCAAAACAAAAATGCTAAATCATAAAACAGAGCTCTCAATGATGTAGGAAAACCCTAAAAATAATAATGGGGACAGGGTAAAAAGGAGATTTCAGCAGTTGGTTGACATGAGCCTCAAGTTCCCATTGGAAGAATAACATTATAAAAGTAGTAACCCAGATGTTATCATTAGCTAACTTGGCAAATCGTTTAACATTTGTGGTTCAAAGGTCTCTCACCTGTAAAGGAGAAAATTGGATTAGATTATACCTATTTTCCTTGCAGCACTAACATTTCATGATTTTGACTTAGAATTGAATCCAAATCCCCTAATTCTAATAGCAGACCAATCTTCTACTTGCTTTAAAACCAGAATGTCACTGCACATTTTAACGGAATATAAACCCAGGGCTAATGCCTCCTGGGAAGAATGAGGAAATGGTACATAAACAAGTCACTTTCCTTCTCTTTCCTGCAGTGATACTCAACTTCAAATTTCTTCCCTCTGTAGCTATGCACTGTGGTTCACAGCTGTGTGAACAGATTCCCAATTACCATGATTTGCAGGAAAATCTAAGCCCAGAATGAGATGAGGCCTATGGGAGGGGCTAGTGTCTTGGGTAACCTCTTTCTGACCTGTGCTGCTTTATCATCCAGCTGCCGGTAAAGAGGGGTTGCTTATACAATAGTGTTTTTCTTTCCTTTGCCTCTTTGGATGTTTTGTCTTTGGTCTGTTTTTCTCTTTTGATTTCAATAATTTTCCCTTTTTAATAGATTATGTCAAAGCATCTGTATATATATGCATTACCCAAAAATACAAGCATGTGTACAACATAGCATTACTAATTTCCTAAGCTTTCAAATAATCCAATCACAAGTTTGATAAATGAGTCTTATGAGCAAGATAATGTTCTACCACTTTGCAAATGAGTCCTGGGCATTTTATTTCAGACTTCTTTTACCTTGGGCAATGATACTCTGAATCTTTTTAACCACCTGAATCTCTTAGATGTCCCATCTTGGGCTTGACCTAGCTATCTGAGGAGAGAGATTTTGCTCCACATCCAGTCCCAGTCCATCACCTGTGTATTTTTTTTTTCCTTTTCCTTTTTTTTTTTTTTTTTAGGATATATATATATATATATATATATTTTATTGTTAACAAGACAAACAATAGCACTTGACAGAATTTGAATCAATCATTAAGGTAAAGATGTAGAGGCTATTGGTTGAATTTGTCTATAATAACCACAGAATAGGACCACTTCAGATTCATTTTCTGTTCCACCTCTGATTCTTGATTTAAAAGATTGTGTGGGGTCACTGTTTCTTATGAGTTATTGTGAAAACATCAAAGTTTGGTTCCCTTTACACAAACCATCTTCCCAGATCTTTCATGGAATCCTGTGGCTACATTATAATCTGTCAGATAAACTTTCCTGCTTTAATTTGGGGAGAAAAAAGATTAATTGAGGAAGAGATGTTGATTACTGGTTGTTTAATTTTTCTATCGTTAATACTATATTCCTTATTTTGATTGTTGACTTTCCATTAAAGAGACATTACTTATGATGTTAAAGTTAATAGAACTTATTCTTTAACCCACTGAACTGGGCTGAGGCAATCATTACTGTTTTCTCTTAGCAATTATGTAGATCCTGTAACCACTATTAACAATAGTAAATTAATCATTTATCTTATTTATTTAAAGTAAGACCTAGCTTGCAATCTCCATCAATGCTAGGAACATTCTTGTATTTTTCACCACAATACTAAGACTTGCAATTTCTAGATGCTCAAAAATTGAGTGAATAAATGTAAGTAATATTATATTGAATAATATTTTTCATGGTATTCTTTTAAGTGTTCATGCCTCTGGGATATATATAATAGTTTCTAGAAGGTCCTACAGAAGTATGGAGCCCTGAAAATAGCATTAGCCCTAATGTGATTGCTAGGTAAGTTTTGAACAAAAGTCATGCTTTGTTATTCTGATTAATTGTTACTACACCCTTAACTGCACTGGTGATTTTCAAAGTATCAGGAAAGAATTGACAATACAAAAAGGAAAGTACACACATTCAGAATGTAATTTCCTTTTTTCCTTTTAACTCAGCAGGGATTCAGGAATCATCACTGTTAACATCATTTATCTCTACATTCTAAATGTGTACAAGAACAGTTAGGAAATTTATGGTTAAAATCATGTCATGTAATCATGGTTTACTATAAAATGTAATATTGAAGTGGCACCAAGCATAATCAGTCATATACCTCTCACATGTTCTACTCTGTATTAGCAATCACCAGGTATTTATTGCCTCTTTTCCCTTCTGATATAGTATATTGATAGCAGGTCACGTGTGTTAAATAAATGGGTGTGATTCAATCAGGATTCACTTTAAGCTCTATCATAATTTTATTTTTTTCTAAATTATGACATAAATGCCAATGTTTCTTAACATACGTGCTTATCTTCATTGAACTATCCCATGTAGATATTAAATATAACAATTTTGTGGCTCAAAGGGGTAGGACACCAGCCCCATGTGCCGGAGGTGGCAGGTTCAAACCCAGCCCTGGCCAAAAACTGCAAAAAAAAAAAAAACCAAACAATTTTGACATTTTTAAAATCAGAATGGACTACTTGAATCTCATAGGACTTTCCCACTGAATATCCAAACCATAAATGCTATTTGAATAAATAACTGTGTCCAAGCCAGACCTTAAGCTTATGATAATACCACTGAAAAAAAAACAGATCTCCAGAGGAAAGCTGATGACTTATTTGGCATGATTTTTTTCTTTTATAACTTTTTTTTTTATTTCTACATGCATCCTTCATTACAATATAATTGTTCTAGATTACAATGTTTATAACTGTAGGCTTGCTGACAGTTCTGGCAAGTTGTAGAAACTATGAATCTGTAAATGTGGACTTAGTTTATTTTATTTAGTAATTAAGATTTCTTTTACCTGAAAAGTTATTTAAAATTAAATTTTATTGGCATTGCTTAATTCATTCCTCATATCTAAACAGGAATAAGCTCTTAGATTTCCTCCTCCCTCTCTCATTTCTAGGGTCTGAAACACCTCTGTTTAACAAGTGTCAAGAGCCTCTTCTTATAGGTCTCTCTTGGGACCTTCCACAACCTGACTCTACCCGTAGCTATATCCAGCCTATTTTAACCCATCTGTCTCACATGACTTCTGCTTTAATAAACATACATTTTCTTTTGTATTTAATATAGTATACATCCAACTCTTTCTTTTGCATTTAATATAATATACATCCAATTCTCAATAGCCCTGCTTCTTACTCATCTTTCAAGACCATGTTCAATCCTCATCTTGTAAAAGAACTGTGAGGGGTCCTCAAACTTTTTAAACAGGGGGCCAGTTCATTGTCCCTCGGACCATTGGAGGGCTGGACTATAGTTTAAAAAACACAAAACTATGAACAAATTCCTATGCACACTGCACATATCTTATTTTGAAGTAAAAAAACAAAGTGGGAACAAATACAATCACACTGCCTCATGTGCCCCACAGGCCATAGTTGGAGGACCCCTGAGAAGTTCTACTCTCCATCCTTTCAACCTGGACTCCTGCCCAGATGCCTGATGCAACAGACTCCTCTGACCTTCACATGTCAGTTACGTTTGGCCAAAAGGAAGCCTGGGCAGAGATGGGGAGAAAAGAGAAGAGAAGGTGAGAATGTGGTATTTATTCCTCCAAGCTCTTCCTATAAGCAATTTTACCTGCATTACTCCCTCAACTAGAGGGAGGTCTCTCCACAGGACTCTTTTCTTCCATGTTCCAAGAATTACTCTATTTCTTAGCCTTACCAGATGCTCCCTTCCTGATTGCTATTAGCTCCAGATAATGCACTATCTCTGCAGTTTCCATACACACTGAAAGAATCTTTGTAAACAGTTCCTTTCTTAAGCTTTTGAAGTTATCTGAAATTATCTGATTAATACACATCTCCTCCAATAAGCCTTATCCAATAACTCTGATTCACTTTCAGATGATATAATGCATCCTTATCACATGGTGGTAACTTTAAAATATCTCCACAAATTCTTTGATACTTCTTCTTACAAAAAAGCACAACCTAGATAGAAAACTCCAGAAACTCAACCACAAAACTCCTGAAACTGATCAAGGAACACACAGTAACTTCTCAGCGTATAAAATCAGTGTCCACAAATCATTTGTATATGCCAACAACAGCCAAGTTGAGAAGCAAATCAAGGACATAATTCCCTTCACAATAGCTTCTAAGAAAATTAAATACTGAAGAGTACACCAAACAAAAGAGGTGAAAGATATTTTCAAAGAGAATTATGTAACCCTAAGAAAAGAAATATCAGAAGACATTAACAAATGGAAGAACATATCATGCTTATGACTGGGAAGAATCAACATTGTTAAAATGTCTATTCTACCCAAATCTATAGATTCAATGCAATCCTCATTAAAATATCAATATATACTTTTAAGAACTTAAAAAATAGTTCCATAGTAATCAAAACAGCATGGTATTGGCACAAATATAGAGATACATGCATTTGGAACAGAACAGAAAACCAAGAAATGAAATCAGTCTCTTATTGCCATCTGATCTTTGATAAACCAAAAAAAGCATACAGTGGGGGAAAATAATTCCTATTCAATAAATGGTACTGGGAGAATTGGATAATCACATTGTAAAAAAACTAAAACTAGACCCTACCTTTCACCACTTAAGAAAATTGACTCAAGATCGATAAAAGATCTAAGTCTCAGACATGAAATAATAAAAATCTTAGAAGAAAGTGTAGAAAAAACTCTTGATGATACCAGACGTGGGAAAGTTTTTATGAAGAAGATTCAATAGTAACAAATATAAAGAAAGGGCTGAATTAAGCTTAAAATCTTCTGCATAGCTAAGGACACAACAAATAAAGCAAAAAGAAAACCTTCAGGATGAGGAAAGATATTTGCAGGTTATGAATCTGACAATGGGTTGGTAATTAGAATCTACAGAAAACTCAAATTAATAAATAAAAATAGAGAAAACAATCCCATCTACCACTAGGTAAGAAACATGAACAGAATCTTTTTGGAGGAAGATAGATGGATGGCTAATAAACATTTGGAAAAAATGCTCATTGTCCCTAAACATTAGAGAAATACAAATCAAAACCACTCTGAGATATCACCTAACCCCAGTGAGAACAGCCCACATCAAAAAGTCTCAAAGCTAGGGTGGTGCTCGTGGCTCAAAGGAGTAGAGTGCTGGCTCCATATGTTGGAGGTGGCAGGTTCAAATCCAGCCCCATCTAAAAACTGCAAAAAAAAAAAAAAAGTCTCAAAGCTATATAGGTGCTGATGTGGATGTGGAGAGAAGGGAACACTTTTACCCAGTTGGTGGGACTGCAAACTTCCAAACTCTTTAGGAAGAAGTTGATCCTGCAATCCCAATAGGCATCTGCCCAGAAGAAAAAAAAAATCCTTTTATCATAAAGACATTTGCACTAGATGTTTATAGCAGCTCAATTTAAAATCACCAAGATATGAAAACAACCTAAATGCCCACCAACCTAGGAATAGATTGACAAGCTGTGGTTTATGTATACCATGGAATACTGTTCAGCTATAAAAACGTGGAGACTTTAAATCTTTCATATTAACCTGGATGGAGTTGAAACACATTCTTGCGTTTGTTTGTTTGTTTGTTTGTTTTTTGTTGTTGTATGTTTGTTTGTTTGTTTTGGAGACAGAGTCTCACTATGTTACCCTGGATAGAGTGCTGTGGCATCACAGCTCACAGCAACCTCAAACTCTTTGGGCTGAAGCAATTCTCTTGCCTCAGCCTTCCAAATAGCTGGGACTACAGACACCCGCCACAACACCCAGCTATTTTTTGTTTGTAGTTGTCGTTGTTTGGCAGGCCTGGGCTGGATTCAAACCCGCCAGCTCCAGAGTATGTGGCTGGCACCCTAGCCCCTTGAGCTACAGGCGCTGAGACAAAACACATTCTTCTTAGTAAAATATCACAAGAATGGAAAAGCAAGTGTCCAATATATTCAATAATAATACGAAGCCAGTAGATGATTTAACACTCACATAAAAGAAAAACTCAATTCTAGGTGAAGGGAGGGAGAACAATGGAGGGGAAGAGAGGTGAGGAGGGAGGGAAATCGGTGGGCTCCCACTTAATGGGTACAGTGTTCGGGTGTATGGCACACCTCTGTGGGGTGGGACACAATTGTAAGAGGACTCTACCTAACAAATGCAAGAATTATAACCTGTATCTTTGTACCCTCAAATTAATCTGAAATTTAAAAAGAAAAGATAATACCATGTGTATCGATCAAGCTATTTATGCTGAATAAAAGGTT
Source organism: Loris lydekkerianus (assembly GCA_963574355.1). Taxonomy (NCBI): domain Eukaryota; kingdom Metazoa; phylum Chordata; class Mammalia; order Primates; family Lorisidae; genus Loris; species Loris lydekkerianus. Next base: position 817 of record CAUYPK010142007.1, on the reverse strand, counting down.
TTTTTTTTTTTCTTTATTCTTTCTTCTGCTGCTACCAACACCCCATTACTCAAAAAATCACATATTTCACTTCAGTTCGATCTGTATATCTGTGCTCTTTGGCCATCCTTTCCTACAAATTATTAGTATAACATTCTATATAGTTTTTTTTTCTACTTGTTTGTTTCTGTTTATAGAAATTTGCTAGTAAAATGGACCACTTTCTTCCATAAATCCTAATGGAATTATATAGAAAACATTGTTGCTATTTGCTGAACTCAACTTAGACACAAATGAAGATAACTCTATCCTGGTGTTACTGGGTTAGCTCTTGGATAAATAGAAACATATGTGGCATGTCCAAAGTAAATGGATGACTTATTTTCCTGAATAACTTGATTTGGCAAAAAGAAAACTACACTTCCTGGCCCTTTTTCCTTTTGTCCAATTATGATAAGCCTTTGAGACAGCTTTTCTCTCATTGACACTCCATTAACTGTCAATATGGTGGAGGTACACAGTTATAAATACATAAAGTATGATATGCACAAGCCTATTTTGCATAGCGTGCGCCTGTGTTCCCAGCTGCTTTCTATTTTTGTTCAAGTCAAACATGTTTTGATCTGCTTATTTTGTTGTTTTGTTTGAATTCTGTGATACTGAATGATTAAAAACAGTTTAAAAAATCATCAGATATCGGACTCGGATTAAAGATGGCGGCTGAGTAACAGCTTCCCTGTAACTGGGCCTGGCGAATCTGGGGAGACAAGACTCCAGACATCTCTGGCCGGTGGGACCTGCCTACAATCATCCCTTTGAGGACACAGAGAGCCAGCAA
>CAUYPK010142006.1:0-18046 GCA_963574355.1 Loris lydekkerianus | reverse complement strand
TCTGAGATCGTAGGCCATGCACAGAAAAGAAAATAGTGACTAATTTTTACATAAATTGGTTTTAATTTTGACCAAAGTATATTACTTAAACATTAATTTTTAACTCAACATGTTGATATGTTGTTTAGGATATTGTATCCTCATTTATAAGTGACATATGTTTGTAATTTCTCCTTTATAATAATATATTTTCTCCAATGTTAATATCAGGTGTACCCAGATCAAGTACAATGATTTTGATGTATTTCTTCTTTTTCTATTGTCTATAAGATTTAGCATGATCTGTTTTTTGAAATTATTTTTTACTTTTTTTAATAAATATTAGTCATCTATTTTTTGATACTTAAAAAAAATAATAAGAAGTTAACTGATTACTCCATTCTGAATCTCAGAGTCAAAGCATTCTATAATAGACATACTCTTATTTGACAATGTGAATGTTACTTTCTTTGCATTATTATTATTATTGCTTAATATTTTGATGTAGCAATTATCTGATTCCTTTTCTAAATGTATTTATGTTTGTTCATTCCTTACAAGATTTTTGTTTCTAATCCTTATCTTAAACATAGTTATTATCATTAAATTTTACGTCTTTTTAATTTTGTGAAGGCCAAAAAAAATGGAAACCTAATTAACACATGTATATGTAAAAATATAAATAAATTTTTAAAAAAAGACAAAAATAAAGAATAAACAAAAGATGTAAAAACAGCTTTTGTCCAAAGGGAATTCTTTGAAAAGATCCCTACAAATGGAGTTGCAGGGCTGTTCCTACAGTACCTGTTGTCCCTTACTGGGATGACTAGAGCCCTTTTTCCCTTTCACCTGGACTTTGGGATACTTTACTCTTGAGATGCTTTACTCAGGAGCATATTCAGGAGAATATGTTCCAGATCCCTCCATGTAAACATAAAAGAGGTAAAGGCTCCATATTTTTTAAGGCTGTATAATTGGATTAATAAATTGTGGTATATGTATACTATGGAATACTATGCAGTTTCTTTCTTTTTTATCTCTTTGTCATGAGGCAAAGGTAAATCATAAGTATTTATCATGCCAGTAGGAAATGATACTGAATCAGCAAGTCTCTGTCTATTGTTGGGATGTTCAAATTCAGGATCTAATCCGAAATGTCCTCCAGTACCTGGATCCATTTGTTTTGAGAGATATTGAAGCCTATGCCCGTCTTCCAGTTTCCCAGCAAGGAATTGCTTTGGAGATCAAATTTTGAGTGACATTGGTTGGCCCAATAAAATCCTCTATTGCATTGGAAATTCTTCTTCTTAGAAAGTGCATTGCTATTATTAAAATTTTGGGAGATGTTATTGAGAGAGCAATTATTTTGAAAATATCCTTCTTTTCCACACTTACAGTACTAATGTGCATTTTTTAAAGCCACTGCCAAAATTTGTGCTTTATGGCTCTCTGTGCCTATATTCTGACAAACTTTCATCATATCAGCAATGATGATATTGCATCTCATAAAAGGGCCAATATCATTTGAAAATCCAAATTAATATTTTTACTAACAAGCTAAGCAGTTAAAATTACAGCAGCTTCTGGCTTGGCAGGCACCTTCCCAGTTTGGCAGGCTATTTATTTCACAAGAGATTAAGGGAATATAAATAAAGTTCAATAGCCTCTTGGTGTATGGTGGCAAATGAGGCAGTGGGATTCTGGATATCAATAATTTTTGGCCAAGCTCAAAATGCCACTTGGGAGCTCTGAGTGAGTGCCTGGGGATTGCAGGCTGCCTGATCCTGGGGGGTGGAATAGGCACTTGTCCCAACAAGTATATCATAATCAATAGGGATGTTTGTACATAAATTTTCAATAGTAAAACTTGGCAAATATAAAATTCCTGAACCCACACACTGCACTGGGCAGGGGATGTGACTGTTTTAATTAAAATATGACAATCCCAAGGGATCATTTCATATCCACTGGCAATGAATCGTGCTATGTCCTTGGTAAAAGAGCTTTGTTATCCCTTTTCATTTATGTTCTTTATAAGTTCCTTTAAAACTGGAAATGAAAGCTTTCATTCTGGGAAGTTTATTCACCTGCTCTGAACACAGGAAAGTTTTGGACACATTCACCATCCTGAGCAGTCCCTTCCCTTAAGCATTTTTCCATAATATTTTCAAATTTAGGAGGGCACTAAAGCAATATTTAATAGTTAGTGAAGATTCTCCTGTAACAATAGTAATAATATTGAAGGGAATCAGGAGGGTAATTTTCAAGAGGGGCCATAGTTGATGGATCATTTCCTTGGATGAGGTGAAGGGCTACGCAGCATTGATACCACATATTTAGATGTTGAACAGTTACTGAGCCCAGAGACTGCTATAGCTATTGTGCAATCCTTTCCCTTTTTAGGATACTAAGGACATTGTTGTTGGACTGTGTTCAAAAATTCTGTCCATTGCTATATGACACCTTACAGCCAGCTCCACAGAGCAGACCTTGTAATTGAAGCTTGTGGACCTTTTGTTCTTTATTGATAGTAATTCCCATCTAAAAAATAAAAAATAAAGTCTTAAGAAAGACAGATAAGGACAGGCTGGAATAAGCTCTGGCTTGGAAAGTTCCCTGTAACCAGAGCAAATGCCTCCCATTGGAAGGAAGAGTGAAGTAAAAACCTTAGTTGGCACCCTAATGGGCAACTGAACACCTGCCTTCTGAGAAGTTCCCTTTGAGATAAACCAGGAAGTACCTTGTCTGAAGCCTCTTGATGCATCTCAATTCCTCAGTTGGAGGAATTGGAGAGGTTCCTCAATTGGAATGTCTCTCCCAAGCAGATGGGACAAGATGAAAAATAGGACAGAAAGAGAAATGAAAAATCTCATGAGACTTTCCCTAAGTGCATGATATCACTGTGGGTTTACAGGGCTTGTCCCTTGGTACACATTGTCCATTACTGGGAAATGAGTGCCATTTTCTCCTTCTTCCTGGAGTTTGGGAGACTATCGGTTCTGTCCCTCATTGACATTCTTGAGAGTCCCTGTGGAAATTCCATGTTCAGAGGGCACCACTTACAGTCATTGACTACTTGTGTATAAGCCAGTGAAGGGGTGGTATGGAAGTAAAACTCTCCCACTCAGTGAAATAATTGATGAGGCCCAGAGTAGAAAGCAACTTTGTATGTACAGAGAGTAGCAAGGAAGTGTTGCCTCTAATGAAAACCTCAAGGGTCTTTTATTGAGCATGAAAAATGTATATGTGAAGCATAGCATGGAACAAAAAAGTTAATTCAAAACAGAAAGGAAGTCTAACCTCATCAGTCAATATACGGGTAAGAATAACTTTTTATCATGATGGAAAAAAAGGAAGTAATAGAAAAAAATCCTAACAACGTCATATAATCATAAGGTTAAAATTGTTACACAAGAAACAGGTACAATACATACAGTATAGACTTAATCTTCCTTAACTCTCCCTGTTGGTCCCATTCTATACTTTGATTTGCCCAGCAGATCTTAATCAATAATTGCTAAAGGTTCCATTCAGACCACAGCCAGAACTGTGTGCAGTGGTGGAGGGGGCATTTCAGGAGTCTAGGCTGTTGTCCATGGACTCAGGAATGTTAGCTCTGGGCAGTCTTGTTGCTGAATATTCCATTTAAAACCCCAAGTTGTTTCCAACTCTGCACTGTGCACAACAGTGTGGGGGGTCTGAGGAATCTAAACTGGTGTCAGAGGATCTTCCAGAATGTCAGCCTAAGATACTTCTATCCCTAATCTTTCACCCGCATCTCTCACTCACAAGGGGGAGGGAAGAAGAAGTAAAGGGGAAAAGAGAGGAGGAAGGGTGATTGGCATGTTCTCACCTATTTTGCACAATGTAAGGGTATTCAGCACACCCCCTGAGTGAAGGGCTCATTTCAACTTGAACTTTACCTTAGAAACAAAAGAAATGTAACTTAAACAGTTCACCCTCATAATAATCTGAAGTAAAAAAAGAAGGGGAAAAGGGGCTCTCCAGTGAGCACACAAATGATGAAATAGCAAAATCACCTTATAACTGATACAGAGAATGTTTTAGCGGACTGGATAGAAGATCAAAGCATCCACAACATTCCCTTATGCCAAAGCCTAAACCAGAGCAAGGTCCTAACTCTCTTAAATTCTATGGAGGCTGAGAGAAGTGAAGAAGCTGCAGGAAAAAAAATGCTGGAACCTAGCAGAGGATGGTTCATGAGGTTTAAGGAAAGAAGCTATCTCCATAACATAAAAATGCAAGGGAAAGCAGCAAGTGCTGATGTAGAAGCTGCAGCAAGATTTAATCTATCCAGAAGATGCACGCTAAGGTCATTGGTGAAGGTGGCTACGCAAATAAACAGATTTTCAAAGTACATGAAACAGCCTTGTATCAGAAGAAGATGCCATGTACAATTTTCATAATTAGAAAGGAGAGTTCAATGTCTGGCTTCAAAAGAAGTTGATTCTTTTGTTAGGGGCTAATGCAGTGGGTGACTTTAACATTAAATCAATGCTCATTTAACATTCTGAAAATTCTTAAGACCTTAAGAATTATGCTATAATCACTCTGCCTTTCCTCTTTAAACAGAACAGCAAAGCCTGGATGCCAGTACAACTGCTTGTAGCATGGTTAACTAAATATTTTAAGCCCACAAAAAAATAATTCTTACAAAATATTATTGCTCATAGACACTGCATTTGGTCACTAAAAAGCTGTGATGGAAATGTACAGTAGATTAATGTTGCTTTCATGCCTGATAACAAAACTTCTTTTCTGCATTCTGTGGATGAAGGAGTTATTTTAACTTTCAATTCCTATCATTTAAGAAACACATTTCATAAGACTATAATTGCCATAGATAGTGATTCTTCTGACATATGTGGGGAAAGTAAATTTAAAAATATATGGAAAGAATTCACCATTCTGGATGCCATCAAAAATATTCATGATTCATAAGAGGAGGTAAACACCTCAATTTTAAAAAAAAGTTTGGAAAAAGTTGATTCCAGCCCTCATGGATGGCTTTGAAGTATTTAAGGCTTTAGTAGAGGAAGTCACTGCATTTTTGGTGGCAATAGCAAGAAAACTAGAATTAGAAGTGGACCCTGAAAATGTAGCTGAATTGCTGCAATGTCTTGATAAAATTTGAATGGATAAGAAATTGTTTATTTTGGATGAGCAAAGAAATTGATTTCTTGAGATAGAATCTACTAGTAGTGAATACATTAGAAACATTGTTGAAATAGCAACAAATCATTTAGAATAGTACACCAACTGGAGGTAGGATGAGGAGGGTTCCAGATGAAAAAATACTTTCTGAATACAGTGTGTACTACTCAGATAATGGGCACACTAAAGCCTAGACTTCTCCAGTATTCAATTCATATATGTAACAAAAACCATTTGCACCCCTAAATATATTTTAAAAAAATAGAATAGCACACAAATTTAGTTGATAAAACTGCAACAGGGTTGGAGAACAATGACTACTATATTTAGAGTAGTTCAGTAAGTAAAATGCTACCAAATAGCATTTCATTCTGTAGAGAATTTTTTATGAAAGAAAGTTTCAATAAATTCATTAAACTTCACTGTTGTCTCATTTTAGAAATTGCCACAGCCACTGCAGCCTCCAGCATCCATTACCCTGATCAGTCAGTAGCCATCATCATGAAGGCATAATCTTCCACCAAAAGAATATTAAGAATTGCCAAAGTTCAAATGATTGTTAACATTTGTTATCAATAATATATCTTTAATTTAATTTATATGTTTAAAAAGGCTGGCTTACTGTATAAAAAAGCATAAGCCAACTATATTCTGTCTTCAAGAGACATATCTGATTTCGAAGGGCAAAACAAGACTCGGAGTGAAGTTTTGGAAAATAAAAATTTCAGATTGATGGAAATCAGAAGAAAAGAGGGATATCAATATTATGTACAGATGCCATTGGATTTAAAGCAACAAAATTAAATACAAAAATAGACTCTATATACAGGTCAAGAGAACAATACAACAAGAAGATATTTCAATCGTAAGTATTTATGCACCCAATATAAATGATCCCAGATTTATAAAGCAAACCCTACTTGGTTTGAACAATATGATATCCTACACCATCATACTGCTGGGGACTTTAACACTCAATTAACAGAATTGGATCCATCCTCTAAACAGAAACTAAACAAAGTAACAAAGGAATTAAACATGACCATGGAACAATTAGGCTTAATAGACAAATGTAGAACATATCACAACAAAATTATTAAGCATAAGTTCTTCTCTCCAGATCATTGATCATACTCCAAAATTTACTTTATCCTAGTAAACAAATCAAACCTCAAGAAAATTGAAAGAATAGGTCTCTCCCACCTTTTCTTCTCCATAGGAGGGACTCATTTCCAACACACATTGAAAGTACTCTAAACTTTCTCTTTGTTCTTCTTAAAGAAAATCTCTCTTTGTTATTCCAAAAGTTGTGTAGATTAAATTTACTTTTGATTAACATGGCCTGTGCCACCCCTTTTTTTTTTTTCAGTTTTGACTAACTTATGCTTCTGAATACAACTGTGCCTTGGTTGAACTTTCTAGCTCTACTGAGTAATATAATCAGGCCAACTGAGTTCAGGGACCTGGGCCCCTGGCCCCCCAATATTACTTTTTGTGCCACAAAATTCAGGAAGAAAAATCTCAACATTTTTTTCAGGTGCAGAAGCCCTAGAAAAAAAGACCCCCAGAGGACCCCTGCAATCCCTACACTCCACATTGAATCCCAAGCAAGATGACAAAGTTCCTATGTCTGCTGAGGTCAGCCTTGGTGAACAATCATTTTAATAATCCCCTTCCTCAGTTGTGATCACAAAAGTGTTAAGGTGAAAAGATCAGTAGGTGCTCCCAGGAGTAGAGTTTGAAACTGAAAGCATGGTGTTTCCTTTTGGCTTCCCAAAGTTGGGGGGGCAAGGAAACCACATGGCTTCCTGTAGCTGGTAGGTCACATGGCATGCCAGAAGGGAACCACAGAGATCACATGGCTTCCTGGAAGGGGAACAAGGAGTATTTAATATGGCAGATCCAACATGGCATCCTGGCGAGGAAAGGGGAGATGCTAGCATGGAGGAACCACTGGACTTCGCAGAATGTTATGGAACCAGTCTATTCACCTTTTCTCTGGTGATTAATTTCTTTTAGAGTTCTTACTGAAGATTGTATGTTAGTGATTTCTCTGTTATTTCACTGTTAAATCCAATCATCCTCACTATAGTTAACCCCAAAGTATGATTAATAGTTCAGACATGACATTAATTGGAAGGAGAGATGAGAATAAGAAGCCAATTGAAGTGTGCTTTACTTTGCTGCTTTGAGTCACTATCCTCTCCCTATACTTTTTCTTTGGGATGGAATTCCAAAGCATGAGCATTTTTTTCTCTTTAGTGATAGCCAAAATGGCTGTTCTTTTGACTTTCCGCCATGAGCAACATGTTATGTCTAGAAACCCCCCCCCCCCCATTATTTTGGTTTTGGGAACATTTTTCTGAAACCTCATTCTTTGTAACAACCCCATTTTTATGGAATGGCTTTATCCTCCCCCAACACTAAATGAGTCAAGAGAGCTGTATTAAAGTATTCCTTTAGTTCCCTCCAGGAAAAATCTGTGTTCTCAAGCCAGCCCCCCATTTATTTGAAAATTGGAGGCACTTTTTCTTTCTTGACAGCTATAAAGGTCCAATAAGACTGAATAGCAATCAGGGAAAGAAGCTTTCCAGGAACAAGAGGAGTCTGTTTCCCATGGAATAGTATATGTGTTTGAAGAGACTGGGAGGCAATTATAGCAGGAGATTTGCAAGAGGCAATGAGGAGAGTCTACTCCCCATAGAGTGGTATGTGAGTTAGTAGGACAAAAAATATGTCTGGTTCCAGGGCAGTACCATAGGTTGCTGTATCTGACAGCTATCACCAGGAAAAAGGGTGGTCCTGTGCAACGTTCCTTGTGAAAAAATTATTGTTTTACATAACCTCTCCAAAAGCACCATGCAAATCCTTGGAAGGAGGTTTTGTTTACCATATTAAGACACATTTCTGAGGTTGTGAGGGCACTCTACACCCGAGGGACACCTGGGTGGCAGAGGTGTTCTGTCTTTTCTCTTGCATAGAGGACTATGGGACAAGAAGCCTTGATACCCCCTTCTTCACCCCTAAGATGCTTTTAAAGAATTGAAAATTCCTTGTATTCAACAGACTCCAAAATTCTAAATTGATTCTCTTTGTAAGACAGCTTTGCCTCAATATCAGTTACCAGATAGGGAATTCTGGCCCATAGATGGACATTTAAATTATAACATGATTTTACAGCTAAACCTCTTTTGTACAAATATGAGGAAATTCCAATGTGCAAGATTTTGTGTACTTAAGGGATACTCCTTAATACTGTATCCTATGTAGAGATATGTCAACTGGGGAGGAAGGGACTGGAGAGAAAATAGGCTGGTAAACCACCAAATTTTCTTGCATGGATGGTTTGTCAGCACCACCTATGTATACTCCAGAAGGGAAAACCTTCTACCTTAGTCTTCTTCCTTTACATGAGGTGGTAACCTTTATGATAGCAGGTTATAAAGGTATGTGCTCCCTTCCTTCGGTGTGGCAGACTTAAAAACTTGCAAGAGGATTTGGAAAATTTCTCAAAAGATTTTAGAAAATTTGTACAGAATTTTCAGTAGTTGACTTAAACTTTATTTGACTTAGAGGAATCTAATGATTTTACTGTCATGTTGTTGTACTGTGGTTTAAAATGAAAACATAATAACAGCTGCACAACAAAGTGCAGATAGACAACATGTTATTAATTAGAATTTGGCCTATGGGGCAAACATGGTTCCTACCTAAGACCCTGGGTCAAACTATAAACTTAAGAAAATAGGATAGGCTGGCAAAGCAACCAGAGATTACATGCAGACCTTTCTTATAGAAGGCATGTAGGAAATACAAATAAACTCAATAAACTTTTTCCAAGTCAGCTGAACTAACCCAGTGTAAGATAAGAATCTAATATCCTTTAGAAGAAGACAAGTGGAGAGGGTCCAAAAGAATGCCAGCTTGGACCCTGAATCAGTGAAAGGGAGAATTGTGCTTAATACTTAATTTATTAATTAATCATCCTCTAATGTCCGCAGGACACTGTCATAAGGCACTGGGGCCCAAAAGTGGCTCTAATAAACACCTGAACTTGGCCACCTGAGTGTCATGTTCAACAATCACAATCTGGAGGAGGCAAGTAAAGAACACTAAATGGTGAAATTGTTAACAGCTGTTATTGCGGTCAATCCTCATGGTCCAGTATGAAACAAGCAAGGGAGCTGACTGTTCTCTGATAGTAGTGTGAAATCTGGCCAGACATATTTCAACTGTGGCAAACCAAGCCATCTGAGGATAGAGTGTCACAAGAAGGGGTATAGCATGCATGGAAGAAGAGGTAGTGTATTATCTACCCCACCTGTCTCCACTGTGGTGTTCCATGACACCAAATCCATGACTGTCCCAATGAAACAGCCAAAAAAAAAAAAAAAAGTAATGGCAAGTGAATACTCACCTTTGTATTGATAGGACTCAGGCCCTTCAAATAAGAGGGCCATGGGTCACACTGAACATCTTTGGAAAGCTTTTCACATTATTGAACTTGAGAGTGACTTTTTTTTTTCAGTTTTGAAAGCCTTTGGCAGTTATCTGTTCTCCTACCCTTGCTTCATTGTTGACATCAATGGGTAAATCATTCACAAGTATTTAACTTCTCCTTTGTTTTTAAGTTGGGACGCTGGGCATTCTAACCAATTAATATGGTCTGTACTCAACTAGGGATTCTAAGACAGTCCTGAAGTTTTGGGGAATTCTCTGAGTAACATCTCAGAAAAACAGACTTGACTACTCTGAGTGCCCTTATTTATTATGTAGATGACTTACTAATATGCAGCCCTTTAAATAAATCTTCTGCTGAGTACACTAGAGAGGTCTTAAATGTTCTTAAGGAGGAATATTTTTGGTGTCAAAGGAAAGGGCTCAATTGTGCAAACCTGAAGTTAGTTACTTGGGCTTTGTTCTTTTCTCTAATGAGAGTAGGTGTTCACAGGAGAGACTGAAGACAATTTGTTCCCTCACTATCTCCTCTACCAATAAATAAATAAATAAATAAATAAATAATCAAGAAGTTAAAGGAAATGACAAGGTACTACTGTCAAAATATAGATTTCTCTAAATGGAAAGCTAGCTAAGCCTCTATGCAATTGGAAGGTGCCCTTTGTAACAAACTGCTATTTTTTATTTTGTTTTTGTTTTTCCTCTCTATTTTGTGCAGGTTGGTTCTTGTTTCTGCTCAGGCTGGTAATGAGTTCCTGACTCAAGGGCCCCATCCAACCCAGCCCCCAGAAATTGGTAATTATGGGTGCAGGTTGCATACCCTGCAGAACATCACTATTACTCTTGTTTCTCTCTTTCTGTTCTTTATTCTTTGTCAATAATTACTTTTACTTTCACTTTATTTTTATTTTCTCTTTTTATATTTTTTCTCAATTTTTCATCTTCAGTCTTCTCCCCCTTTTGATCCTATACCAAAAGGACACTTCAACACATAAGGACAGAACAAAATAATTTAAAAAGGAGAAAAAACTGAAAGGAAAAATTAGGGTAAGGAATCTGACAAGAAGAAAACATTTATGAGGAAGAACAAACACAAAAACACTGAACAATTATCCAAAGTCAAGATGAAACAGAAAATTTTGCAAGCTGCCAATTGTAAGCATCAATTGACCTACAGTGGCATAACCATCAGGCTGACAGCTGATTATCAAATGAAATTTTTCAAGCCAAAAGAGAATGGATGCCAAAACTTAACCTTCAAAAAAATTTTTTTTCAGACCAGAATTCTATATCCTGCTAAGCTAAGCTTTAAAATTGATGGATACATAAAAAGTTTTACTGATATGCAAACACGGAAGAATTATGCCACCAATTCTACTAGAAATACTGGGACCTATTCTTCACACTGACCATCACAATGGATCACCATCAAACTAAAAACTCAGAAACTAATAGACAAAACCTAGCACAATAACACAAAAGACAAAACTAAGCAGTGTACTTTAACAAAATAAGATGAATAGAACTCCACCACATTTATCAATTCTCTTAATAAATGAAAATGTCTTGAATTACCCACTGAAGAAGCACAGGCTGGCTGATTAAATTTAAAAAACTGCATGTCATCCATATGCTGCCTGCAGGAAACACAACTAGCCTTGAAAGACAAAGCAAGATTTAGGGTGAAGGAATATAAAACAATATTTTAGGCAAATGAAAATCAGAAGAATGGAGGAGTAACAATCTTATTTTCAGATACAAGAGGATTTAAAGCAAATTGTGTTTATAAAAAAGATGGACACTTCATATTGGTTAAGGTAATGATGCAAAAAGAGGAAATTTCAATATAAGTATTTGTGCACCAAACTTAAATGCTCCCAGGTTTATAACACAGACCTTGAGTAGTCTGAGCAACATGATACTCTACAACAACATAATAGTAGGGGACTTTAACACTCCTCTTCTTGAGCTGGACATATCCTCTAAACAGAAACTAAACAAAGATTCAAAAAAATTAACATAATGCTAGAATAACTGTATTTAATAGACATATACAGAACATGCCATCCCACATCTATGAAATATATGTTTATCTCATCAACCCATGGAACATTCCCCCAAATAAATCATATCCTAGAACACAAATCCAACTTCAAAAAAAATCAAAAGAATTGAAATTATACCTTGTATCTTCTCAGACCATAAGGCAATAAAAGTGAAACTCAACTCCAACAAAAATTTTGATTCCCACACAAAGGCATGGAAAATAAAAAACCTTATGCTGAATGACAGTTATGTCAAGGAAAAGATAAAACTGTAATTCATTAACTTCCTTGAACATAACAAAAATGAAGACAAAAGCTAACAAAATCTGTGGGACACTGCAAAAGCAGTCCTAAGAGAGAAATTTATGGCATTTAAATGCCTATATCCAAAAAACAGAAAGAGAGCACATCAATAATCTAATGAATCATCTTAAAGAAATGGAAAAAAAAGAAAAGCAATATAATCCCAAACATATCAGAAGAAAAGAAATAGCCAAAATTAAATCAGAAATAAATGGAATTGAAACAAAAGAATCATTCAGAAAAATTAATGAAACACAATGTTGGTTCTTCTAAAGATATATAAAATTGATAGAACATTTGCCAGATTAACTAGAAATAGAAAAGTAAAATCTTTAATAACCTCAATCATACAAGAAAATGGGTAAATGACAACTGAAACCACAGAGATATAAGAGATTATTTTTGAAACCTATAGGAAATATAGGTTATATAGAAATTTAACAATGTGAAGGAAATGAACCAACAATATCTGAAATCACACCATCTCCCTAGACCTAAACAGATGATCTCTTGAACTAGGAATATCAAGCATTGATATTGCAGAAAAAATTAAAAAAGCTAAAAAAAAAAAAAAAAAAAAAAAAGCCCAGGACCAGATAGCTTCACACCAGAATTCTATCACACCTTTAAATATGAGCTTTTATCTATACCTCAGAACTACAGAATCTGTTTTAAAATGTTGAGGGGGAGGGAACCTTCCAAAAAACGTTCTACACTTCAAAGCCAGAAAAGGACCCAACTAAAAAGTAGACACATAGATCAATTTCACTAATGAATATCAATGCAAAAATACTCAACAAAATCTTAGCTAATAGATTATAGCTAAACATTAAAAAATATATACATCATTATCGAACAGGATTCATCCAAGGGATATAAGACTGGTTTAACATAAACAAATTCATAAATGTCATCCACCATGTTATCTGAAGCAAAAATAAAGACCATATGACCCTCTCGATAAATGTAGAAAATGTATTTGATAAAATTCAGCATCCTTTTCTAACAAGAACATTTCAGAGAACAGGCATAGGTGGCACATTTCTAAAGCTGAATGAAGCCATGTATGACAAACCACAGCTCATATCATACTGAATGAGGTAAAACTGAAAGATTTTCAACTTAGAATGGGAACCAGGCAAGGTTGTCCACTATTGCCACTATTATTCAGTATTTGACTGGAAGTTCTAGGCAATGCAAGCAGGAAAGAGAAGGATATAAAGGACATTTAAATGGAGGCAGAGAAGGTCAATCTCTTGAGCTCTATGCTGCTGCTGATGTAATCTTATACTTAAAAAACAATAACAACAACAACAACAACAACAACAATAACAAGAGACTCAAACACAAAATTCCTGGAAGATAATTGAAAAAACATTAATGTCTCAGAGTATAAAATCAATGTCCATAAATCAGTAGCCTTTGTATATGTCGATAACAGTGAAGTTCAGAAGCAAATCAAGGACACAATTTCCTTTACACTAGCTTCTAAGAAAATGAAATACTTAGGAATATACCTAACAAAAGAGATGAACTATCCTCACAAAGAGAGTTATGAAACCCCAAGGAAAAAAATAGAAGACATTAACAAATGGAAGAACATACCATGCTCTTGGCTGGGAATAATCAACATTGTCCAAATGTCTATACTGACCAAAGCAACCTACAAATTCAGTGCAATCCCCAATAATTTCTCAACATCATACTTTGTAGAACTGGAAATAATTATACTTTAATTTTATGGAACCAGAAAAAAAAAAAAACTCATATAGCCAAAGCTATTCTGAGTAAAAAAAAACACATGTAGAGGCATCACTGAACCAGCTACATTACAAGTTCATAGTAATCAAAACAGCATGGCTTTGCCACAAATATAGGGACATAGACATATGAAACAGAGTAGAAAGCCAAGGAATGAAACCAATCTCCTGTAGCCATTCGATCTTTGATAGACCAAATGAAGGTATACAATGGGGAAAAGAATCCCTATTCAACAAGTAGTTCTGGGAGAATAGGATATTCACATATAAAAGAGTGAAACTGGACCACACATTTCACCACTTACAAAAATTAACTCAAGATGAATAAAAGACTTAAATATAAGACATTAAATGATAAATTATTAGAACAAAGTGTGGGAAAAGCTTACAATGATGTGGGGAATGGGGAAAGATTTTTATGACAAAGACTTCGAGGGGGATCAGAACAATAGCAAAAATAAACAAATGAGACTTAATTAAGATAAAAAGCTTCTGCAAAGCTAAGGACACAACAAGTAAAGCAAAAAGACAACTTTCAGAATGGGAAAATATATTTTCATGGTATGAATCTGACAAAAGTTGACGATTAGAATCTACAGAGAGTTCAAATTGATTAACAAAATAGACTAAACACTCCAATCTTCTACTGGGCCAGAGATATGAACAGAATGTTCTCTGATGAAGACAGACAAATGGCTAACAAACATTTGAAAAATTTCTCATTATCCCTGATTGTCAGAGAAATGTAAATCAAAGCCACTCTCTGATATCATTTATCCCCAGTGAGAGTAGCCCATATCACAAAGTCTCAATGCTGCAGATGTTGGCATGGATGCAGAGAGAAGGGAAAACTTTTACACTGCTAGTGGAACTGCAAACTAATACAATCACTGTGGAAAGTAGTATGGAGAATCCTCAAAGGACTCAAATTTGACCTTCCATTTGATCTTGCAACCCCATCACTAGGCATCTACCTAGAAGAAAAAAAGTCATTGTATCATAAGGGAATTTGCACTAGACTGTTTACTGTAGCTCAATTTACAATTGCCAAAATGTGAAGCCAACCTAATTGCCCACGAATCCAATAATGGATTAACAAGCTGGGGTATATGTATACCATGGAATAGTATTCAGCCATAAAGAAAAGATGGGGACTTTTCATCTTTTGCATTAACGTGAATGGAGTTGGAACCCATTCTTCTTAGTAAAGTAGCCCAAGAATGGGGAAGCAGGAATCCAACATACTCAATTCTAATGTGTTATCAGTAGACAATCAAATACATACCCACATAGGAGAACAAATCAAATCAATTCCAGATGCTAAGGTGCATGGGAAAAACAGAGTGGGTAGAGGGGAAGAGGGTAACATAGATGTGATCTCACTTAGTGGATACAATGTTAGTAGTCATGACACACCTCCTAGAGATGAGACAAAATTATAAGAGAGACTTTACCTAACAAATGCAAACATTGTAACCCAATTTTTTGTACCTTCAATTATCCTGGAACAATAAAAAAAAAATCAAATGAATTCAAGTTTGGCCTTTGCCTTTTACCTGCTGTATTAGTAGGACATTTTTCATAAGAAAGGTCTGATAGTACATTTTTAATAAATTGTAAACAATATGGGTCAAAGACCTTAATATATTGAAAATTTGAGTAAGAAATTTTACTGTTGAAAATCTATTCTATACTTTGCAGAATTTGTGAATAAAGATTTATGCCCTCCCAAAAAATGTGGGTGTAAATTACCCTAGATAACCACAGACTGATAGAATGAGACCATCAATGACTAATAAGAAAAAAAGCAATACTTCCTGGAGGCACAGAAGAGGCCAATAAAATACCTGCAAACAACTTCAGAGGGAAAGGGTATTTATACCCCTGCGGGCATTTGTGTGTCTCTCTGTGTCACTTCTGAACCTTCACGAGAGGTCCCCACTTCCATCTATCTTTAGAAGTTTTCTAAACTTTTTCTTTGTTCTTCCTAAATAAACTCTCCCTTGTTTATCAAAGCTCAACTTACAATCATCAAAATGTGGAAACAAACTAAATGCCCACCAAACCAGGAATGGATTAACAAGCTGCACTATATGTATACCATAGAATACAATTCAACCATTAAAAAAGAAGAAAACTTTATATCTTTTGTGCTAACCTGGATTGAATTGAAACACATTCTTCTTAGTGAAGTATCACAACAATGGAGAAGCAAGAATCCAATGTACTCAATTCTAATATGAAGGCAGTAGATGATCTAATACAAGGCGGGGAGTAGGATAATGAGGAAGTGGGGAAGATTACAGTGTATGGCAGATCTCTTGGGGGCCAGACACAATCACAAGAGGGAATTTACTTAACAAATGCAATCAGTGCAACCTAATTATTTGTACTCTCAATGAATCCACAAAAATAATAAAAATAAAAAAATAAAGTCTCTCTTTGTTAAAAATAATTGAAACATGAGGGCAGAGCAAGATGGAAGACTGGAGAGATTTCCTTGCCAGGTACTTCTTGTGAGACAGGGAAAAGTGGCTTTCATCTACTTCTGGCTGGGGGAATCTGCACAGAAACATCATACCAGGGCCAGAGTGAAGTAGCAGAAGACTTCAGAAGCCAGTGAAGGGCTCTGGAGCTGAGGAAAACTGATGTGAAAGGCAGGTGCTCGGTATAGAGTCTGGCCAGTCAGCTGATTCTCCCACAGAGAGCTGGAGATAGGAAAAGGTTGTCCTGCAAAAATTTGATTTTGGACTAGGCTGCTCAATGGAACAAGTAGACTCAGTGTCCCTTTGTGGGGGTTACATGCCTCTCCCATCAGCTTTGCTGCTAACAGGGCACCACTATTGTGGGAAGACCACATGTGATGCTCAGTCCATAAGGTCCTAGTGCAGGGCCAATTCTGGAGCACTTGTTGGGCTCAAGCAGCCATCTTTGGGTTGAGCTGAGCTCTCCTCTACCTGCCCCACTGCCCGAGATGGGAATTATTATTATTATTTTTTTTTTTTTGTCAGTGGACATTATGTGACAGGACTCCTGGGAAGTCTGGTGAGAGCTTTAGGAACCCCGTCCCCTTGGGACTGAATGCTAATGAAGCAAACAGGATAAGATTGAGGGCAAAGAAATCAGGAAGACAAGATCTGATTTCCTTTGCATCTAGAGAGCAGCTTGGAACCCTGATCACATACAGAAAATCCAATGTATATTCTCCATCTCCTAACACCACACACATTTATACAGTGTGGCCTTAAAGTACATGTGAAATTTAAAATGTAAAATTGCACATGAACTTTATGACCACCCTGTACATATTATTTTAGTTTTTATGTCCTTTTAAATTTTTCCCCTTATTTATTTTCTTTTTTTCTTTTTTATTGTTTTTTGTTTCATTTTTTGACTGCATTTATAATTTTTTCATTTTTAGTTTTATGAATAGTGAGAAATCCCCCAATTTTGTTACAGTTTTTCAGCTCTCTTTATTTTTTATTTTTTTATTTCTCTCCTTTTTCTCTGTTTTAGTAGTAATTTTTCTGCTTTTGTCCTTTTTCTCACATAAACTTCTCATACAACATATAAGATAGCCCCTTTTATCCTGCTTTAGCTTATACAATTATATTTTTAAGTTTTTTTATCTATTTTTATAATATTTTTCTTTTTTTTCTCTTTGCTGAGGGTGGGAGGTTGTGACATCCATCTGGTTGGGGGCGTTCAAGACATTGGTCTGTCTCAAGAAGACCACAAGCTCAGAATCTTGGGTGTTTTTCTTTCTTTGACCCTTAGAAAGAAGGTATTGGTAGGACACTACTGTGACATATTGCTGATTTCTTTCTTTATTTGGCGGAAGTGGGGCCTTGCTTTTGCCCAGGCTGGTAACTTGCTCCTAATTTTGAGGACCTGCCCAATCCAGACCCTCAAATTCTTAGAACCTCAAATGTGGTTAAAGCAATCTACCAATCACCACCATTTCTCTGGTCACCCTTTCCCTCTGCCTGTCCTGTTTCTCTACTGTTCTTCAGTGTTTTATTTTCAAATCCCCTTCTTTTCCCCCTGCTTTAACTTCCTTTTTTCTTTCTCCTTTCTTGCTTTTTACCCTTATTTTCCTTTGGTTCTTATTTCAAAAGGCCAATTCAATCCCTGAGCTCTAAGACAAGGTAATTTATTTATTTATTTATTTTTTTATTTTTTTTATTTTTTTTTATTTTATTTTTTTTTTATTAAATCATAGCTGTGTACATTGATATGATCATGGGGCATCATATACTAGCTTCATAAACCATTTGACACATTTTCATCCCAATATTCAACATAGCCTTCCTGGCATTTTCCCAG